>CM048745.1:599041215-599268715 GCA_026315105.1 Locusta migratoria
ACTTCTGTTGAATAGATCCTTTTTATTTAGTGATATGGTCGTGATTGGCATAACAGATGATAGTAAAGAGTGCAAAGCAAGTAAAACTGAACGTTTTGATTAAAAAAAAATAACCATATGCTGGAACTATCTCAGCTCATTATCCAGCTGGATGTCTAGGTTCGCACACATTTCTCATGACCTCTGCTTCTGGTAGCCCACCTTTCGGCCATTGTATTTGTTTGGTATTATGCAGTATGAGTTTTCAGGAGAATACAAGTTCTGATACTTTAACCCTATCGTAAGTAGCCCTATTAGTCTCCATTTATGTTTTGTGTGTGTGTGTGTGTGTGTGTGTGTGTGTGTGTGTGTGTGTGTGTGTGTGTGTGTGTTCATGATAATTGAACAGTACATCTGTTTGAAGAGTTCCAGTTGTTCCAGCAAAAATAGTTTATTTTTAAGCTTATTCCAATTATATAATAATGGAAAGTCCAGATTGGAATTAATAATATAGTAATGAGGACAGTTTACAACTCGCTACAAAGACGTGGTGACCAGCTGCGACAGGCACATACAAAAGACACACACATAAAACACTTTCAGCTATCAGCCATGGCCTTCTGTAGAAAATAGCACATTCACACAGGCACACAACCATCACCTCCAGCTGCCGCACTTCAAATACTCCAGTTACATTTTTTAATAACAATTTGGTTCAGGGCTGTCAGTTTTCAGATCGTAAGTTACTGTTCATGGTGTTGTTTTCTCTTAATTGCCATCAATGGACTAGTGAAATCATTCGGAATTTCACTCACTCTTGCACTGAAAGTTGACAACTTTTGCAATTGGTGTAGCTCCCAGTCTGTAGCCCTGACTGGTTACTAGCACCAACACATCATCTTAAGGGTCTGCATTTGTATTTTCTTGTATGGCTTCCATTTCTCTCCTGCGATAACGTGTCACCGATTCCTGTTGAACCACTAACCATCCTGACTCGGGAATCTTATAGGGTACCCAGGACGCATTGCACATTTTGTGACTGATAAAAATCATAAATTCCTGCCCCACATTTTTTAAACAAACTTTTAGCTGTACATGTAACCATAACATTTTATTTCGACGAACTCTGTGCCATGCACTTAAATGTGATTTGCAGGGTATTTATGTAGTTGTAGATATCCCAGGTAGTATTACCTCTTCCCTGTCAAGCTGACCAGATGAAATCGTCTGTGATCTGTTTGATGTGATTACTCGAGCTGCTAGTACTCCTGTTCCTTGATCGATGGGCCCTTTTGGATGCTGCAGGCCAGTTCCAATGTGGCTACGGATATGACCAATTGATCACCATCAAACCTTTCAACATATTAAAAGCAACTCATCCCTTATCAGTCTTATTAATTTTAAATGCCTTTGCGATTAAGCCTGTTACATAAATAAGGCGAGCGGGTGTGTTGGGAGCATTTTGTCTCATCCTTAGGCATTCCATACACAACTGTTTGGTTGGCACTTAGGCGTACCCTCTGATGCTATCCTTACAAAATCCATCGACATCGTTACCTGGCGTTTTAGGGAAATGGAGGGTGTTTGTGGTGCTGATGTTTCAAAAGATGGTGGAAGATGATTGGTTGAAAAACGTCTTTTGGACCGACAAAGCTCATTTTATGCTCATAGGGTCTGTCAGCACCCACAACTGCAGAATTTGGGATACCGAAAATTTTAGAACTGTTGTGAAAACTCAATTGCACGATGAGAAGTAACGGTATGGGTTGGATTTACCAGATCTACAGTTATTGGGCCTTTTTTCTTCTAGGAACTGTGATTCTGGTTTTGTAACTGCTACCGTGATGGGTGAGAGGTACGCCGATATGTTACAGAATTGCATCATCCCCAGCCTGGCTGATAAACACTTGCTGGAACGTAAAATTTTTATGCAGGATGGCACTTCACCCTGCATTGCTACACGTGTGAAAGATCTCTTGTGAGCGTCGTTTGGTGACGATCGTGTGCTCAGCCGCCACTTTAGTTATGCTATGCCTCCCAGGTTCCCAGACCTCAATCCGTGCGATTATTGGCTTTGGGTTTACCTGAAGTCACAAGTGTATCATGATCGACTAACATCTCTAAGGATGCTGAAAGACAACATCCTACGCCAATGCCTCACCATAACTCCAGACGTGCTTTACAGTGCTGTTCACAACATTATTCCTCAACTACAGCTATTGTTGAGGGATGATGGTGAACATATTGAGCATGTCCTGTAAAGAACATCATCTTTGCTTTGTCTTAATTTGTTATGCTAATTATTGCATTTCTAATCAGATGAAGCACCATCTGTCGGAAATTTTTGAACTTTCATTTTTTGTTGTTCTAATAAAATCCTGTCATTCCAAGCATGTGTGTCAATTTTTACTTCTCTATCTACAGTATTCTGTGATTTATCATGTTTTCTAATTTATATGGACTTTTTGATCACCCGGTATTTTTAATCTGAGTATTATATCACGGTAGCTTTGCATATATGGATTATTCGACACAAAGTTGTGCACAGGTTACTGTCTAACCATAATATTTCAATGAAATTTTTTATAAACATACCCACATGTTCCCATTAAACATGTGTAAAGATTTATGATCACAATTCCAGTAAATTTAAAATCCCAATGTGAAATATCATGTTAGGTATGGACCATGTCACTGTGATCAAAATATTGCGTCTTTGCATCTTACAATGGAATTAGGGACAGCACATAGGCCTATTTTATAAATGTCTGTAATTGCCAGCCACGAATCATAATTTTACAAAATACTTATTATTTGGAAATGGTTGTTAATTTTGTTCCATGCCACTTGCATTTATTCACATATGCAAAAATCTGTATTTAAAAAAATTATTCATTAGTGGCTTGTCCCAAGCTGTTAAAATGAAATGCATTTGTTTGAATATACTCTAAGAATTAAATAATTTTTCACTTCGCTGAATGTAGTCTTCAATATATTTGTAATAGTTAACAGAAACAAATAACAAAAAAAAAGAGCTCAATTTTTTGGAAATTACTTCCAAAGAAAGCTTCAAATACAAATTATTGGACTGCAATATCTTTGTTATAGTAGCAGAAAAAAATCTGAAAATTACACAGCTAATAATTTACTATAAATGTATTTGTAATTTGAACAAAATCTTCCTTTGTATTTTATAATGGCGTTTTACTAAATAAATTCAAAATTTCCTGTGAAATTTACATCTGTTTTTATTATAATAGGAGACTTTCCTGGTGGGAAAAATATGTATAAAATAAAGATTTTTGACTTACCTAAAGTACAGGCTTGTCGATAGAAACGTAAAACACACACAAAAACACACAAACATTCAAGCTTTTGCCACCACTGGCAGCTTCTTCAGGAAAAAGATGAAGACATGTCCATCTAGGTGTGTTTGCATGTGGATATGTGTGTGTGTGTGTGTGTGTGTGTGTGTGTGTATTTGTTTACCTTCCTTTTTGTCCTCTAAGGTAAGTCCTTCCACTCCTGGGATTAGAATGACTCCTTTTCCACTTCCTTAAAACCCATATCCTTCCCTTTCTCCCCTCCTTCCTGCCTCTTTTTCCTGAAGAAGTTGCCAGTGGTGGCAAAAGCTTAAATGTTTGTGTGTATTTTATGTTTCTATCGACGAGCCTGTACTTTAGGTAAGTCAAAAAAATAGACGAAGATTACTCACCAGGCAAAGGAGCACAGGTGGTGATAGTAGCACAAATAAAACACACACACACACACACACACACACACACACACACACACACTACTTGGGAAGTAGGTAGAAGGAACGGGGGTGGGGTGTCAGTGGGTTCACGAGCTGAATGGAGTCAGATGAAAGGTTTTTTTAGGGGTCTAAGGATCTGAGGATTCCTTGAAGCTCTGTCTGGACTGAGAAATGGGATTTTCTTGACAAACTTAGCAGGTAGTGTTGTCTGAAAGCTGACACAGTCCCTCGGCCACATACTCCCGCTGATAAAGTACCACGGTCGTGGATCCCTTGTCGGCCAGGAGAATGACGATGGAATGAATGGTCAGCCTTCAGATCACTGTTAGCTCAGGATTCAGCTGCGGTAATGTTGGGAGTAGATTAAGGTTTTTCAGGAAAGTCTGAGAGGCAAGGTTGGAAGTAAGGAATTCCTGGAAGGTTTGAAGAGGATGATTTTTAGGAAGAGGAGATGGGTCTCGCTGTGACGGAGGTCGGAACTGTTCTAGGCAGGGTTCAATTTGAATGATGACTTGGGAACTGGATCATTAGGAGTAGGATTATTTTTCTTCGCGGCAAAGTGATATCTACAGCACAGACTAAAAGTGTAGTATAGTAAATCTTTGGTAAGGGCTGTTTAGTTGAATTTGGCAGTGGGGGTAAAGGTGAGGCCTTTGGATAGGATGGAGGTTTCATATTGGAAGAGAGGTTTAGGAGAGAGGTTGACTACTGAATTGGGGTTTTGTGGTTCAGGATTGTGTGGATTAGGATTTAGAGGTTTGGGGGGGGGGGTGGAGCTGGAAGTGGGAGAGACTGGGTTTCTGTGTAATAATGGAGCTTGAGGGTTATTGGATAGGTTGTTGAGGGAGTGTGTATTGCCTTTCCGGAGGTGGGTGACAAAGAGTTTGGATAATTTTTTTTAGGTGGAGGGTGGCACGATGTTCCAATTTGTGGTTGGCCTGTAAGAGGATATTCTGAACTGTAGGTGTGGATGTGGGAGTGTGTAATATATATATAAAACACAAATAAAAAACACTCACATACACAAAGATTCATTTTTTATTTGTGTTTTTGTATCTGTCAACAAGCCTGTGCTTTCAGTAAGTTAAACGATCTTTATTTGTATACATATTTCTCCCACCAAGAAAGTTTCCTCCTATAATACATATACCAAAAGATGATACACATACATCAGTGAAATATATGCACACCATTCCCTCTAGATGTAACATGAAAATTGCAATATTATGCCGGATGTCATATAATGACTTTTATTATGCTGCAAGCCCCAAAGAGCAAAAACTTTTTTTTCTCCACCTTGATATTCTTATCGCCTTCAACAATATCTGCAATTTATATTTTTCTATCTTTGAGATATTGTGAGAAAACCCCTTTGATTATATGTATTTAATGCGATGTAGCACATCACGATTAGTGTGTGGAGAGAACTTATTACATATTGTAAATATTTTTATTTTCATTGCAGCAGATTATAGTTTGTTGCTTTAATTATAATTATTGTTTCAGACTGTGCAGCACGGTTTCCCAAATAAACCAACATCACTCGCGTGGGATCCAACTCTTCGTCTGTTGGCATTGGGCACTGCTTCTGGAGCCATTAAAGTGTATCCTTTTATTGTTTTAACATGTATTGTGATATAATAGAAGCTTAATATGTTTTTGGTGTGTTTAATTGCTTTCAAAAATTGCAGGGGAATAAATTATTTTAGATCAGATCTGGCAGATCTCTGCTGCCATCGTCAGTCCATGTGAAGTGGTCCAATGAGGGTTGTTCGACCTTTTTAAATATATAGATTTTTTGTGTGTTTAACCCATAATTTAGATGTAAAAAAAATTTTTTTTCACCGTTAATGAATGGTGGCCATTTTTATGTGTAAGTGCTTGACCATTTTTCAGTTGGAAGATACTAGTGATAATATGTCTGTACTGGGTTAAGTTAAAACACAATTGTTTGTAGTCCACTCTCCGCTATAGAATTCTTTGTTACACAAAAATAACAGGTAGAAATTACGCCAAAAGTTTGGTATGAAAAAATTTGCAGATACCTTTTTTATGTCCAAAAATAAGTGATTTATCAGAGTATTTTTTTCTCTAGGCAGATAACATATACTACCACCCTTGTATAGAACAAGAACATTTTAAAGTGTAAATTTTTTGAAATTTTAATTTATTTGTGTGTGTGTGTGTGTGTGTGTGTGTGTGTGTGTGTGTGTGTGTGTGAAGTGTGGCGTTAGTTATCTCTGATGTGACTGAGTATAAAAATGTTACTTTTGCAGTTTGTACAGCTATATGTAAAAATTTCACTGTGAACAAAGATATGCATTTTTGAAAATGAGGAGATAAATCACATTACACTAACACTGATTTTATGGCTCTTTCCTAATTCATGTGTGATATTTGCTGGGTGTAATAAATTGCTACTGAAGTTAAGGTACTAAATTATAAACAAGAACCGTAAACATTACTGAAATTTTTTTTTATTGTTTTTCCTTTTTCTTTTTCTTCTGTTCCATAGGACCCAATTGAGGAGTGAGACTCCATGGTCATGGAACAAGTCAATACATTGTTCCACAAGAATGGTAATAGAAATTTTTTAAGTAGTCCTTTGCACACAATTAGCTTAAGACAAAGTAAACAGAATCAATAAAGAAAAAATGAATTAGCTTAATTGTTTAACTTTCCTAGGAGTTCCTCGACAGTATAAAAGGAATGAGCCACGAGGTAACTCTTCAATTTAGATTTGAAAGCGTGTGGATTAGTGCTAAGATTCTTTAGTTCTTGTGGCAGCTTATTGAAAATGGATGCCGCAGAATACTGTACTTCTTTCTGCCCAAGTGTTAAAGTGGTGTGATGCAAATGTAGATTAGACTTCTGTCTAGTATTCACCGAGTGAAAGCTACCAACTCGTGGGAATAAGCTGATATTATTAACAACAAACGACATTAAAGAAAAAAGTCTTGTGACGCCAGAGTCAAAATTCACAGACTACTGAAAAGGGGTCATATTGACATATTTAAAATAGATGCATATTTTGAATTAACAACTTTGGAAGTTGTGATGCAAGTAGATGATGATTAAACAGGTTGGAATGATAGCAAATGTTTCATAAATTGAATTAAAATAACTCACCAGAAATGACTAGTGCTCTCAAATGTAGCTTGCAAAATTGCTCATCCTGAAATGGAAAATTGGAAAGTCAAAATTTTGTATACATTCACCCTAAGTGATGTATTCCTGAGAAGCCAACCAAATCACAATTTGTATTTCTTTGTTTATATCATCAAATTGTTAAACTTTGGATTATGGGTGCGAAATCCAATCTTATTTGGTATAGAGTTACTAGAGTTAACGGTCTGTGGCACTAACAGTTATTACTGCACGATGGCTTTGTGTAAGAAAGCCCAGGTGAGGACACCATTCTTGAATTGTTCAGTGAATATGAGAAGAAAATGCCTAAGAATGTTACCATCAAACATTGGGCACAACTGATAGGGTAGAAAAGATAATTGTTAAATTTCTGGAGAAGTACTTTGAATATTTTATAAATTACAAAATCTGTCATCGCCACTGTTTCTAAAATCCAAAGCAAGTTTTTGCAACACAAAAAAGCAGAACCACATGCAACTGAATGCATAATCCTAGCCAATTTGCAGAAAACTTTACATTGTCATTTGTGAATGAGATGAGGTTTCTGCCACTGTTGCAGGTGGCCTTCATCAGATTCTGCGGCTGCAACAATGGCCAAAATGTCGGTAGATTTTATAAAAAATGATGACCCGGTCTTATACCCAGAAGAATTTTATTGATAATGACAACGGCCACCCCCATGAACCACAGACATTGCCGAGGTGGGGTGGCTTGCGTGCCTCAACAATGCAGATAACCGTACCGTAGGTGCAATCACAGCGGAGGGGTATCTGTGGAGAGGCCAGACAAACGTGTGGTTCCTGAAGAGGGGCAGCAGCCTTTTCAGTAGTTACAGGGGCAACATTCTGGATGATTGACTGAGCTGGCCTTGTAACATCAGCTAATGTGGCTTTGCCACACAGTTACTGCGAACGGCTGAAAGCAAGGGGAAACTACAGCCGTTACCTTTCCTGAGGACATGCAGCTCTACTGTATGAAAATATGATGGCATCCTCTCGGGTAAAATATTCCGGAGGTAAAATAGTCCCCCATTCGGATCTCCGGGCAGGGACTACTCGGGAGGATGTTGTCATCTGGAAAGACAATACTGGCATTTTACGGGTCGGAGCGTGGAATGTTAGATCCCTTAATTGGTTAGGAAAAATAGAAAATTTAAAAAGGGAAATGGATTGGTTGAAGTTAGATATAGTGGGGATTAGTGAAGTTCGGTGGCAGGATGAACAGGATTTCTGGTCAGGTGAGTACAGGATTAAAAGTACAAAATCAGTTGGGGGTATCACAGGAGTAGGACTGATAATGAATAAGAAAATAGGAATCCGGGTAAACTACTATGAGCAGCACAGTGATCGCGTTATTTTTGTCAAGATAGATACAAAGCCAACACCGACAACAGTAGTACAGGTTTATATGACAACTAGCTCTGCCGATGATGAGGAGATCGAAGAAATATATGAGGAGCTAAAGGAAATTATTCAGACAGTTAAGGGAGAGGAAAACTTAATTGTGATAGGAGACTGGAATTCGGTAGTAGGAAAAGGAAGAGAAGTAAAAACAGTAGGTGAATATGGACTGGGCAAAAGGAATGAAAGAGGAAGCCGCCTGGTAGAATTTTGCACGGAACATGATTTAATCGTAACAAACACGTGGTTTAAGAATCACAAAAGAAGGTTGTATACTTGGAAGAGACCAGGAGACACCGGAAGGTATATAGATTTTATAATGGTAAGACATAGATTCCGGAATCAAGTTATAAACTGCAAGACATACCCAGGGGCAGATATAGACTCTGACCATAACTTGCTAGTCATGAACTGTAGGCTGAAACTGAAAAAACTGCAGAAAGGTAGGAAAATAAGGAGATGGGACCTCGATAAATTGAAGGAACGTGAAGTTCTGGAGAATTTCAAAGGGATATTTAGGCAAGAACTGACAGAAACAGCGGGAAATAAAACGGTAGAAGAGGAATGGGTAACATTGAGAGATGAAATATTGAAGACAGCATATGACAAAATAGGTAGAAACGCAAGACCTACAAAAAATCCTTGGATATCACAGGAAATACTAAATTTAATTGATGAAAGGAGAAAATATAAAAATGCAGTAAATGAAACAGGCAAAATGGAGTACAGATGACTAAAAAATGAGATTGACAGGAAGTGCAAAATGGCTAAGCAGGAGTGGCTAGACGCCAAATGCAAATCTGTAGAAGAATGTATAAGAAGGGGAAAAGTAGATACAGCCTACAGGAAAATAAGAGACATTTGGGGACAAGAAAAGGAATTCTACCAATATCAAGAACTCAGATGGGAAACCAGTTCTCAGCAAAGAAGGGAAAGCTGGAAGGTGGAAAGAGTACATAGAGCAGCTCTACAAAGGAAATGAACTTAGAGACGATATTTTAGGAAGGGAAGAGGAAGTAGATAAAGATGAAATAGGAGATACTACACTGAGAGATGAATTTGACAGAGCCTTGAAAGACCTAGGTCGGAACAAGGCACCAGGAGTAGATGATATACCCTCAGAGCTACTAAAGTCTCTGGGAGAGCCAGCCATGACAAAATTATTTGAACTGGTGTGTAGGATGTATGATACAGGCGAAATGCCCTCAGACTTTCAGAAAAATGTAATAATCCCCATTTCAAAGAAATCAGGCACAGACAGGTGTGAAAATTATGGAACCATCAGTTTGATAAGTCATGGTTGCAAAATTTTAACACGAATTATCTACAGGAGAATGGAAAAGCTGGTAGAAGCTGACCTCGGGGGAAGATCAGTTTGGATTCAGGAGGAACATAGGAACCCGGGAGGCAATACTCACTTTACGTCTTATCTTAGAAGATAGATTAAGGAAAGGCAAACCTACATTTTTAGCTATTGTAGATTTGGAGAAAGCGTTTGACAATGTTGACTGGAATACACTCTTTCAAATTCTGAAGTCAGCAGGGGTAAAATACAGGGAAAGGAGAGTTATTTACAACTTGTACAAAAGCCAGACCGCAGTTATAAGACTGGAAGGGCATGAAAGGGAAGCATCAGTTGGGAAGGGAGTAAGACAGGGTTGTAGCCTTTCTCCGATGTTATTCAATTTGTACATCGAGCAGGCGGTGAAGGAAAGCAAGGAAAATTTTGGTATAGGGATTAAAGTTCAGGGGGAAGAAATAAAAACATTGTGTTTTGCTGATGACATTGTAATTCTGTCAGAGACAGCAAATGACCTGGAAGAGCAGTTGAATGGAATGGACAGTGTGTTGAAGAGAACATATAAAATGAACATTAACAAGAGCAAAACAAAAATAATGGAATGCGGTCTTAGAAAATCAGGCGATGCTGAAGGAATTAGATTAGATAACGAAACAATGAAGGTGGTAGATGAGTTTTGTTACTTGGGTAGTAAAATAACATGTGAAGGTCGCAGTACAGAGGATATAAAATGCAGAATGGCAATGGGAAGAAAAGCATTTTTGAAAAAGAGAAATTTGCTAACATCTAATATTAATTTAAGTGTAAGGAAGTCTTTTCTGAAAGCATTTGTGTGGAGTGTTGCCTTGTACGCGAGTGAAACATGGACGATAGGCAGTGTGGTCAGGAAGAGAATAGAGGCTTTTGAATTGTGGGGCTATAGAAGAATGCTAAAGATTAGGTGGGTAGATCGCATAACTAATGATGAGGTACTGAACAGAATTGGTGAGAAAAGGAATTTTTGGCATACCCTGACCAAAAGACGGGATCGCTTGGTAGGACACATTCTTAGACATCGAGGAATCGTAAATTTAGCATTGGAGGGAAGTGTGTGGGGTAAAAATCGCAGAGGGAGACCAAGATACGCGTATAGTAAGCAGATTCAAATATATGTGGGTTGCCGTTCTTATGAGGAGCTGAAAAGGCTTGCTCAGGATAGAGTAGGGTGGAGAGCTGCATCAAACCACTCTCCGGACTGAAGACCATAACAATGACAACGGCTGCGAAAACCTATGCTTGCATGAAATATCGGTGTTAAAGTTTTTACAGTACTGTGCTATCTTATAGATGTACAAACTGTGCAAAAATCAAATTTCTATATTCAGTCCAATCAGAAATAACTAACCCCAAACTTTACGAAAAACAAATTCTTAAATTCATAAAAAAATTAGGGAAACATTTGGAAGTAATCTTGCTCTATATCAGACTAGTAGTTTGATATCTAACTTTAAAAAATGACTGATAAGTCACTCCTTGGTTGTTACTTTTGGGTCTAAAAATTGGATGAAAAATTTTTTGATACCAAAAACTTTAGTCTATTTTGGCTTTTTTTAAATTAATGAAGGGTATTTTGTGTGATAAGCAATGTTGTAGAGGAGAAGTTCTTAAAAATGATCAAATCCAGTGCACAGGTATTAAAATAATCATTAATGTTTCCAAACTGAAAACATGGTTGCATACTTACAGATAGAAGTGGTCGCCATTTAGTAATGGAGCAAGGTAAAAAGATTAAAAAAAATGTTTTTGGACATCTCAATGACAGGGTAACCACATATCAAAATATTTACAAATAGTCAGGCAATCATTTGGATTGACTCCAAATCTTGGATATTACTAAAAGTTCATAACAGCAGGATGTTGGAAACATCCGTGTGTAAATAGTAAAACTGCACCACATTGCTAGTAATTACAGTATGTGGCAACATCCACAAAAAATCTTATATGTTATGTTGGTACTGTTTCTCATGGCATGCTGTTGTTCCCAGCATCAGTATTGGTCTCGCTGAACGGCGGCTGCAGACAGCCATCCGAAAGGCCCAATTGTTCCCAGTTTTCAACACAGGGCCAGGGATCTCCATCCACATCATTCTCCTTGTAGTAACCAGCTTCGTTACCTTCACCTATGCACGCATGATTTTAGTGTCTGTTTCTGCTTTAACGGACTATTTATTTGCCAGTGACAATTGTATTTCTGCCTTGTCAGAGAGAATATGGATCAGATTGAGTTTGCTAGTAATGTTCTTTCATGAATAAATATCCAGAACAAAAACTGAAATTAATACAGTAAAACCCCATTTTTATGTTTTCTCATAATTTGCACCATTTTTTGTCGGCGCCGTCAAATGTCCTGGATTAACAATGGTAATTCACCCTCATTTTTGTGTTAACATATTTACACTCTTCCAATGTTTTACATTTTTGAAACCATGTTCATTGAGAAACAAAATGACATAATTTACAATGACGCTGGCATGTCTTTCGCCTTCAAGAATAGTGTTTATAAAGGTTACACAGTCACATTTCTTGACACTTTGCATTTATTCAAATGTATATCTCGCGTTTCGTTGTTTGCAGTATGCGCCTAATTCACTCAAGGCACGGAGGCTGATTCCCATCAGCAACTGCGCCGATTGATAGTTTATCTTAGCTTTAGGTTGATTTGAAGAGCTGCCAGAAAGCTGCTTGGAGAGCCGGTTAACAGGTGCTATTGCGCATACACGACAACAATGTCATGTGTCCATGCTTGGTATTTGGGATCTTCAAACACCCATCTTGTCACTTAGCCTGTTTTCCATGTTCGCTAGTGTAGCGTGAGGACAGCAGAATGAACAGCAAAGGTGCAAATTTTCTTTACGTCACATTTGATTTGATTTGTTTATTCATCACTTATCATTTGCATGAGATGGGTTTCGTTGTAAAACATAAATATGTTTAGACCATTAGACGCATACTTAAATGAAAGATACTTATAATATACAGAAAAATATATGCAATATAGCACAGTATACCACTTACAAAATATGCAGTTCCTCATTTCACTATGAAAAGTTGTTGGTACTTTTTTCATTCTTTTCATTAAGTAAATTAAAATGCTTGTTTACATGGTTTTTGAAACCTTGCTGGACCATATATTTATCAGACTTTGTACCTTCATAATTTAGAATGTTGTTTTTGATATCGAAAACTGCATGATTATTTAATTTAGTGGTGGTGGTGGTGAACAATTTTCCTTAATTCAGCATAAGGTTTGGGAAACCTGGGGTTGAATTCTATGGACAACACACAAACCATGAGGCCGCAGTCACGAGGCTTGTATTCATACCAAATGAGGTTAGTACAGTACTGATTCTTATTACTATAATTTTGTTTCCATCATAGTACAGACATGTAGTCACATTGTACCATTCAGTTATATAGATAAGACAACAGAAAATAATCAAAAATATTCAAAAGAATACCAGATTATAGAGTCAAAATATAGAGCCAAATGACATAAACATTTCGTATTTATCTCAGTCTTATGAAATTTACAGGAACAGTCTTTTTTTTCCCTTCTTCTTCATAGGAGTGCATTATTACTTTGTGGGATACCCTTATTTTTTGATTACCTGCACCTCTTACCTATAGAGTCTACTAAATGCCTGCATTCATCACTGCTGATCGCATACCAGGCTTTCAGGATTTCTTCCCAAAGTTTATCTAAAGATGTAGGTTTTGAGTGGTCAGTTCTCTTGTATACGATCTCCCATAAGTTCTCAATGGGTGATGCGTCAGGAAATTGAGGTGGCCACTCTAATACTTCGATATTGTTATCTTGAAAAAACTGCCTTATGATCCTTGCAACATGCTTTGGATCATTCCATTTCAGTGGCATTTCCTATTCAGCATAAGGCAGCATCACATATGCCAAGATGTCTATGTACATTTTTGCATTTATTATGCCATTAATATGGTGTATTGGATCAATACCGTACCATGAGAAACATCCCCACACCGTAACACTTCCACCACCATTTTTCCTGGGTTGGTGGGTGGGGCACATAGAAGTTTCCATCTGAGGCAAACCTGTTGTAATTGGATTCATCTAACCAAAGGATGTTCCTCCACCAAATATTAGGGTTTTGTTCATTTCTCCGGGCAAAGGCCAACCATTTCCGAACATCAGCTTTTTAAACATGCGGCTTCGGTCTCGCAATGCGCCCAGTGGGCTGGGTTATGGGGTGGCATAATGATGAACTAAGATGTTGTGGAGGTTGGGAGGGCAACAGAACAGGATTTTAGGAGGGGTGGGAAGGAGCACAATGACAGAAAATCAAAACCTTGGGGAGGATGCACTTTAGTTCTTAGAGTCCGGTTTAGTACTGGGTGACAACTTGTTTGTGGATGGTTACTGGTGGTAGATGGGATTTAGGGTGTGGTAAGGCCATGTTGTATCCACCCCCACCACTGTGACACAACCTTTCCTATCCACCCCTCCCCTATTTCCACACCACAGAGCACGATTTGGATTGCGGCAACCGGAGACAACGTGATTGTGTTGTCGGCCTGTTATTGGGTGATTGTTCTATTTTCCAAAGAAGGCCATGGCCGATAGCTTAAGTGTTGCATGTGTGTCTTTTTTATGTGCTGTCGCAACCCGTGTCTTTGTGGTGAGCTCTAAACTGTCCTTATTATATTGTTAACATGAAAAGATTTTTATATGCCACAAGCCACCGCAAGGTGCATGGCAAATAATAAGTTGCAGTAAGCTTTGACACTGTTTCCCCAATAACCATAAGTCTATAAATATGTGCAATTTTCTTCGTGGAGGGGGGAAAAGAGATTGACAGTGGAAGGTGGTGGTGGTGGTGGTGGTGGTGGTGGTGGTGGTGGTGAATAAATACCCCTACATCATCTGTCTTATATATATTGTGGGTCCGTTAGTTATATAATTTGTGATAAAATTTTGCACGCTAGACCCCGAAAACAAGAGGACATCACTATAGACATATACAATTTTCTATTATTTGTGGCATACGTACCTTCAAATAAACCTCATCACTGTTTCATCAATCACCATGAAAGTTTCTTGGTGTTAGTAATTTTTCATAGACAGGGGGAGGAGGAAGTGGACAGAGACAAGAGAAGGAGATGGACAAAAGGGGGGGGGGGGAGAAGATAAGGAGAGGAAACAGACCATGGGGTTTGTTGCTAAAATATATATATTGTTGTCTTTTCTTTTGGACATATCCAATCCATTGCAGCATAATTACAAAGATTTCAAAGGCTATTTATTTTTAACTGGTTATTGTGGGCATTGATACTTCATTTCCAACAAAGAAACTGCTAAAATATCTGTAAGATCCTTTATTGTAATATTGTGTTTTTAATATTGTATATTGATTCATTTCCATCACTTCAGAATAGTGCGTGTGTACCTGTAACCATAAGTTGCATCACTTAACATGTTGCAAGGTATACATGAATCATTTGTAAACTTGCTCTGAACTGATCAATTTGTTGCTGTTCCTTTTTATTTTATTATTTTTTTTTTTTTTTTTTTGGGGGGGGGGGGGGTGCGTGGTATTGTGAATAATTTTATTGGTGCATCAACTACTTTGCTGCTCACAAATAAGACTTCTCCAAAAGAGTTACGTATTTATGAGAAAAGAATTGCATGAAGGCCACTTAATAATAAGCAAATGATTATTCCAGTGGCTTTCCAAAATTATCTTGAATACTTCAGTTCTTGTTTCCGGGATGTAAATCACAATAATACTTTTGGTAGGTTCTTTTGCAGCTGTTGCAAATTTTTCTGGAATATGGAATGAAAAAGGACATTATGGTAATCGTCAGATTGCATGGTGCAGACCCTTCCATGAGCATCTTTGAAATATCATAGACCACCAAAATCATCTTAATGATAAACAGAGAACTGGTTTTTGAACTGATTTCCAGCTTCCTGACTAAGATAATGAAAATATGAAATTGCTAATTCTATTTTCATTCTCAGGTCTGCAACAGATTGCCTCACTGAAAGCATTGAAATAGTCATTACGGTATAATAAAAAATTACAGTACAATAGGTTATGCGTTTAAGCTCAGGACACTTTAGAGTGACATTCAGATAGATATTTATAGCAAAAGTCCTTTTGACCAATGCTTTCACAGAGTAAATATTTATTAAATATACCTGTTCCATCCACTCCCATGAACCACAGACATTGCCGAGGTGGGGTGGCTTGCGTGCCTCAACGATACAGATAGCCGTGCCGTAGGTGCAACCACAGCAGAGGGATATCTGTGGAGAGGCCAGACAAACATGTGGTTCTTGAAGAGGGGCAGCAGCCTTTTCAGTAGTTACAGGGGCAACAGTCTGGATGATTGACTGAGCTGGCCTTGTAACATCAGCTAATGTGGCTTTGTCACACAGTTACTGCGAACGGTTGAAAGCAAGGGGAAACTACAGCCGTTATTTTTCCCGAGGACATGCAGCTCTATTGTATGAACATATGATGGCATCCTCTCAGGTAAAATATTCTGGAGGTAAAATAGTCCCCCATTCGGATCTCCAGGCAGGGACTAATCAGGAGGATGTGATCATCAGGAAAGACAATACTGGCATTCTACGAGTCGGAGTGTGGAATGTTAGATCCCTTTATCGAGTAAGTAAATTAGAAAATTTAAAAAGGGAAATGGATAGGTTGAAGTTAGATATAGTGGGAATTAGTGAAGTTCGGTGGCAGGATGAACAGGATTTCTGGTCAGGTGAGTACAGGATTATAAATACAAAATCAGTTGGGGGGTATCACAGGAGTAGGATTGAAAATGAATAAGAAGATACGAATGTGGGTAAACTACTAGGAGCAGCACAGCGATCACATTATCATTGTCAAGATAGATATGAAGCCAACACCAACAACAGTAGTACAGGTTTATATGCCAACTAGCTCTGCCAATGATGAGGAAATCAAAGCAATGTATGAGGAGCTAAAGGAAATTATTCAGACAGTTAAGGGAGAGGAAGACTTAATTGTTATGGAGGACTGGAATTCGGTAGTGGGCCATTCCGTGCCAAGTGGTCTAATATCGAGAAAAGTTCCCACATGACCCTCATGGATTTTGATGAAATTTGGTATGAACAATCACACATGTTCTCAATGAACACTGGTAAAGTTTCAGTTTCAAAAATTCAATACTTCCGGAGATACAGTCACTTGTTTAAGACCATAGCACAGCTTCCAATAGTGCGTCGTTGAATTTTCAGCAACTTTGAGATGATATATCTCTTGGAGTATTTGTATGAAAGAAACAAAACTTGGCCATCTTATACAACTTTTAGAGCTCTTTAAAGTAAAATATTAAGAAAAGGATTTCTGAGCAATTTTCATATAGAAAATTTGGGGCAAAGTTGGGCGAAAAAATTGCTGGTTAAAAAAAGTGCGAACTTTAGTTTTTTATATCTCCAGAAGTAATTGTGGGATGTACATGAAACTTTGCACACCATAACTCACCAACACAAGGTCTTAGAATATAAAGTTTCATTCTCCTATTGCTTCCCATTATTTCACAAATCTAGGGTAAAGTTGACAATTTTTCAAAAAGTGCTAAAATGGGTATTTTCAGTCAAATTTTTCAAAAAAGTGTTTTCTCCAAATTCCTTTAGACTATGCTCATTAGAAAGAGCATATTCTAAACTATCTAGAAAAGTGGATTTGGTTTTGCAATGCAAGCATATAAGGCCCTAAAAAGTATCATAATCCTAGAGGCACACTGGAAGTTTGAACCCATTTTCTGGCACTCAAATTATACCTAATTTTTTTTTATTATGTCTAATAAATATTTGTTAATGCCTGGGATAAGTGAAATAAGAAGTATAAGAAGTTCTGATGAATAGGACCTAGCTCAAGTCCGAATAGAAAAAGAATAAAAATAGGAACAATGTTATTTCTTAACTGTTCCCCCAATCCCACAACTCTCTCTCTCTCTCTCTCTCTCTCTCTCTCTCTCTCTCTCTCTCTCTCTCTCTCTCTCTCTCTCTCTCTCTCACACACACACACACACACACACACACACACGCACAAAACTGAATTTAATTCATAATTTCCATAATTATTATCTAATTATTAGTAGCCTGTGTAATGAACAAACACTACCTTACTTATGGAAAAGAAGTGTATAAATGAGTTGCTATGGTTTAACCACTGCTAGTTTCATTTCACCTGAGAAAACCAGCATCCCATCGCCACAGGGGCAACAACAGCCACGGGTGGGTTCCTTTACCACAGGATATCCCAAGCGTGATAAGCATTTCTTTACACAGGTTCCCAAGCCTGATAATAAAATTATTGAAATGTCCTGGCTAAAATTAGAAGCCACTCATAGATTGCTTAGTTTCCTCTAACCTATTTCAATTAGTGATAGGGTATGGTGGTACAATTTCAATCATTTCGGACAAATGTAATTATAACTGCAAACATATTGAGGAAAGAAATAATTTTAACTATGGCACTTGTTCTTGAATGTTTAATGAATATGTAACACAAATATTAGACATACGTAAAAAAATAGATGAAGTCCACTTACCAGGCGAAGGAGCCTGGTAAGTGGACTTCATCTATTTTTTACGTATATTTTTCCTGTTAGGAATTTTTCCTCCATAATATTTGTATCACAAATATTAGACAATTACATATGTTGGTATGAACACAAAAAAAGGTTACAGAATTGAGAAAAATTGATATAAAATGTACCACGCTAGGTAGAATTATGATCACTTCCTCGTACAATTTTGACCACTGACTTTTCCCAAATAAAAAGCACTGTTTCCTTCGGGCAGCAGTGCATACTTCGCTGTACCAAACGTTGCACAATAACGAGTTTACAAGCACATGGAAACTAGAACATTTATAAGAGCACGTTCAGTGAAGTAGCTCCAAGTACATCTTTACAGGAAAAAATTTATGTCTCCTTAACACAGAGTGTTGTATTCTTGGAAAAGACAGGAGGAGCTGTAGAAACCTGCTACACTGCAACGCCACACAAAGGCAAGTGCTAGCAACAATACGAGACTGAAAACTTATATTGATCGGAATTGTACCTATATCGAATTTGTACCACCTTACCCTATGCTACATTAATTTTCTGATGAATATCAAGAAGAATGGTGTATTGGCAGTCAGACAAATTTACTGATGGAGCTGGAATAACTGCACCTTAAAGGCCTTAAATGTTATCTGAAACACAAAGAGCTTGTTGTCCTAGTGGATTTTTTGGAAAATTATTCTTTTATTATTCAGGATGCTGTGCAAGGCTTCCACTGGAAAGCAACAATTCATCCATTTTTTATCTACTTTCATCAAAATGAGAAAGTGGAATCTTTAAGTTTCTGCATTATCAGTTCTTGTTTGTGGCATGACACTGGCACAGTCAACATTTTTATCAAGGAGCTCATCAAATATATAAAAGCACAGTTTGAACAGATATCTCACATTCATAATTTCAGTGAAGGCTCCAGTGCTCAATCTTACTTACCTAGACCTGTTTCACTTCTTCTCTGAAAACATTAATGGAATCAAATTTGTTTTTGTCAGTAAAGATGAAATTGGGGGGGGGGGGGGGGGGAAGGAAAAAAAAATTGTCACAAGAAGTGAGGTTTAAACATGGACAAACTGTAGCAGGCACTAGAGAAAATTGTCACTTTTTACCTATTGATGAAACAATAATTCATCTCAGCAGAGTTTCAAATGATTGATCATCTTTTCTAGCTACAATAGGTCAGAGAACTAAAGAAGGCATATTAATGTCTGCTCTCCAACCTGGACAATATGTTGCATGCATCTAAGAAAATTTTTGGTGGATTGGGAATATCTGTGTGACTTCCACTGAGCAAAGGAGTGCATTAATAAACTTTATGCACCCTCATGGTCCAGCAGATTCATTTTATTGACCACCAATAAGTGACAAGTGCTGGGTTCCATCACACCATATTATTGCAGTTATTCCAGCTCCATCAGTAAATTCATCTGGCCGGCAATACACCATTCCTGTTGACATTCATCAGGCATGGAAAACTGTGTAAGAAACTCACCCAGAGCTGTTGATGCTCAAGCCCCTATGGTGATGGAGATGCTGGTTTTTCTCAGGTGAAATGAATCTAGCAGTGGTTAAACCACAACAACTCCTTTATATACCTATTTTCCTTCAGTAAGCTGGTGGTGTTAATTAAAAATGCTACTAATAATTAGATAATGATTGTGCAAATAAATTTTACAATTTATATTCATTCTAAATTATAATTGTGTGAGAGAGAGAGAGAGAGAGAGAGAGAGAGAGAGAGAGAGAGAGAGAGAGAGAGAGAGAGAGAGAGAGTTGTGGGTTGGGGGGGGGGGGACAGTTAAGAAATAACATTGTTTCTATTTTATTCTTTTTCTATTCAGACTTGAGGTACGTCCTATTCATCAGGACTTCTTATTTCACTTATCTCATGCATTAAATATTTATTAAACATAATAAAAAATTTTAGGTATAATTTGAGTGCCAGAAAAATGGGTTCAAACATCCAGTGTGCCTCTAGGATTATGCTACTTTTTAGGGCCTTATATGCTTGCATTGCAAAACCAAATCCACTTTTCTAGATAGTTTAGAATATGCTCTTTCTAATGAGCATAGTCTAAAGGAATTTGGAGAAAACACTTTTTTGAAAAATTTGACTGAAAATACCCATTTTAGCACTTTTTGAAAAATTGTCAACTTTACCCTAGATTTGTGAAATAATGGGAAGCAATAGGAGAATGAAACTTTATATTCTGAGACCTTGTGTTGGTGAGTTATGGTGTGCAAAGTTTCATGTACATCCCACAATTACTTCTGGAGATATAAAAAAAACTAAAGTTCGCACTTTTTTTAACCAGCAATTTTTTCGCCCAACTTTGCCCTAAATTTTCTGTATCAAAATTTCTCAGAAATCCTGTTATTGGTATTTTACTTTAAAGAGCTCTAAAAGTTGTATAAGATGGTCAAGTTTTGTTTCTTTCATGCAAATACTCCCAGAGATATATCATCTCAAAGTTGCTGAAAATTCAACGACGCACTATTGGAAGCTGTGCTATGGTCTTAAACAAGTGACTGTATCTCCGGAAGTATTGATTTTTTTGAACTGAAACATTACCAGTGTTCATTGAGAACATGTGTGAATGTTCATACAAAATTTCATCAAAATCCATGATGGTCATGTGGGAGCCTCTAGACCACTTGGCATGGAATGACCCTAGTAGGAAAAGGAAGGGAAGGGAAGATAGTAGGTGAATATGGTCTGGGCAAAAGGAATGAAAGAGGAAGCCGCCTGGTAGAATTTTGCACAGAACATAATTTAGTTATAACAAACACCTGGTTTAAGAATCACAAAAGAAGGTTGTATAGGTGGAAGAGACCAGGAGACACCGGGAGATACCAGATAGATTTTATAATGGTAAGGCATAGATTTTGGAACCAGGTTTTAAAGTGTAAGACATACCCAGGGGCAGATATAGACTCTGACCATAACTTGTTGCTTATGAACTGTAGGCTGAAACTGAAGAAACTGCAAAAAGGTAGGAAAATAAGGAGATGGGACCTGGATAAATTGAAGGAACCTGAAGTTCTTAAGAAGTTCAGAGGGAGCTTTAGGCAACAATTGACAGAAACAGGGTAAAATAAAACAGTAGAGGAGGAATAGGTAAAATTGAGAGATGAAATAGTGAAGGTAGCAGAGGACAAAATAGGTAGGAAGGAAAGACCTACAAAGAATCCTTGGATATCACAGGAGATACTAAATTTAATTGATGAAAGGAGAAAATATAAAAATGCAGTAAATGAAACAGGCAAAATGGAGTACAGACGATTAAGAAATGAGATTGACAGGAAGTGCAAAATGGCTAAGCAGGAGTGTCTAGAAGGCAAATGCAAGGATTTAGAAGAATGTATAAATAGGGGAAAAATAGATACAGCCTACCGGAAAATAAGAGACATTTGGGGACAAGAAAAGGAATTCTACCAATATCAAGAACTCAGATGGGAAACCAGTTCTCAGCAAAGAAGGGAAAGCTGAAAGGTGGAAAGAGTATATAGAGGGGCTCTACAAAGGAAATGAACTTAGAGACACTATTGTAGGAAGGGAAGAGGATGTAGATGAAGATGAAATAGGAGATACTATACTGAGAGAAGAATTTGACAGAGCCCTGAATGACCTAAGACGAAACAAGGCCCCTGGAGTAGATGATATACCCTCAGAGCTACTAAAGTCTCTGGGAGAGCCAGCCATGACAAAACTATTTGAACTGGTGTGTAGGATGTATGATACAGGCGAAATGCCCTCAGACTTTAAGAAAAATGTAATAATCCCCATTCCAAAGAAATCAGGCACAGACAGGTGTGAAAATTATGGAACCATCAGTTTGATAAGTCATGGTTGCAAAATTTTAACACGAATTATCTACAGGAGAATGGAAAAGCTGGTAGAAGCTGACCTCGGGGAAGATCAGTTTGGGTTCAGGAGGAACGTAGGAACCCGGGAGGCAATACTCACTTTACGTCTTATCTTAGAAGATAGATTAAGGAAAGGCAAACCTACATTTTTAGCTATTGTAGATTTGGAGAAAGCGTTTGACAATGTTGACTGGAATACACTCTTTCAAATTCTGAAGTCAGCAGGGGTAAAATACAGGGAAAGATGAGTTATTTACAACTTGTACAAAAGCCAGACCACAGTTATAAGACTGGAAGGGCATGAAAGGGAAGCATCAGTTGGGAAGGGAGTAAGACAGGGTTGTAGCCTTTCTCCGATGTTATTCAATTTGTACATCGAGCAGGCGGTGAAGGAAAGCAAGGAAAATTTTGGTATAGGGATTAAAGTTCAGGGGGAAGAAATAAAAACATTGCGTTTTGCTGATGACATTGTAATTCTGTCAGAGACAGCAAAGGACTTGGAAGAGCAGTTGAATGGAATGGACAGTGTGTTGAAGAGAACATATAAAATGAACATTAACAAGAGCAAAACAAAAATAATGGAATGCGGTCTTAGAAAATCAGGCGATGCTGAAGGAATTAGATTAGGTAACGAAACAATGAAGGTGGTAGATGAGTTTTGTTACTTGGGTAGTAAAATAACATGCGAAGGTCGCAGTACAGAGGATATAAAATGCAGAATGGCAATGGGTAGAAAGGCGTTCTTGAAAAAGAGAAATTTGTTAACAGCGAATATTGATTTAAGCGTAAGGAAGTCCTTTCTGAAGGCATTTGTATAGAGTGTTGCCTTTTATGGGAGTGAAACATTGACAATAAACAGTGTGGACAGAAAGAGGATAGAGGCTTTGGAAATGTAGTGCTACAGAAGAATGCTGAAGATTAGGTGGTTGGATCGCGTAATTAATGAGGTACTGAACAGAATTGGGGAGAAAAGAAATTTCTGGCATACCTTGACTAAAAGAATGGATAGATTGGTAGGACACATTTTTAGACATCAAGGAGTTGTGAATTTAGCTTTGGAGGGAAGTGTGTGGGGTAAAAACCGCAGAGGAAGACCAAGGGATGGATATAGTAAGCAGATTCAGACAGATGTAGGTTGTCGCTCTTATGTAGAGATGAAGAGGCTTGCTCAGGATAGGGTATTGTGGAGAGCTGCAAAAACAACAACAACAACAACAACAACAACAACAACAACACCAACACCTGTTCTATGTGGAACTATGGTATGGAAGACGATGACAATGTACAACAAAATTATCTATTAATTGTACATAACTTTTTATGTTTAAATTATGTAAACAGTTTATTATGAAAGGACAGCTATGATTTTGGGGGTAATTTTTTTTTTCTTCAATAAACATATATTTCTTCCTTTGATACGAAGTATTACTTTTAGGACAACATAAGTGCTCACATAATTTCATAAAAACACCAGTGTGTATGATAAAAATAATAAAAATGGAATGATCTTTAAAAGAAATTATTACTATTTTCCTATTTATTTTATAGTTGTGGGATAGAATGCACTTAACTTTTTTAACAGAAAAAAATTGACTCCTTTAGCATACGAAAATACATCGTTTTATGAACAGAGAAGTTCAAAACTTTGTAATGTTTTGATTGTGGTATTAAATATCACAGCCTGTCCCATTGAAGAAAGTGTGTATGTTTCTTATTAATATCCTAACAATTCTTTTCCTAGGGCCGCATTGTGTCCTTGTGTGATGACAACTCTCTCCATATGTGGGAAATAAATGAAGGTTCCTTGGAAGAAGTAAAGGCTCAAGCCTTGGAAGGGAAGTGAGTAAACTTTTGCTCCTAATGTTTCTTGTATATTATAGAAATTGTGTTTTGATGAGTGGTTGTCAGGAGTTTGTAGACAGTCTTGGGGAATACAAAAGTAAATTTCACTGCCAAAAAAAAAAAAAAAAAAAAAAAAAAAAATTTAACCTCACATAGTTAACTATTATTTTATTTACAAATAAGACAATGTTCCTTGTTATCAGGTAGCAGTAAACTACCAGTTACATACAATTATGTTTGCAAACTTTTATTTTTCATATTATTTATTGTAATTTATATTTAATTTTTGACATAATGGAATTTTGCCTAATAAAATGAATAGGCCTAATGCACTTTTTAAAGCCTTAAATTCGTTTTATTGAATTGAGACTAAAAAGCTACTTTATAAAAATTATTAAGTCTGGATATTTTTTTATTTAAAACTACTGTAAATGTTATTACATTTTTGGCATCACCCTAAGGTTTGTGATCACTTTACAAATTTAACAAGTTCTTCAGATGGGTAACCAATCTGAAGACTTATTTGTAATGGTCATCATTAAATCTAGAAGACAATGGTTCCTTTCATCAAATTGTTTACCATTCATCAAAGGAAAAATCTCTGTCTGCATTAGTTGACAATATAATATGAATAAAACCAAGAATCTTGTTTATGTCTTGGACTTTAATAACTTCTGCTGCAGTCATCACAATTACCCACTTTTTCACTGTCGTATCATCAGTGTTCTTATTACACATTTAAGAGGACAACATTAATGATACAAGTTACCCACATTTATGTCTAGTTGAATGTGATTATACATGGTCTTGAAAATCTTTTATAACTAATAATTTTTAAGAATAGTAGAGTCAAAGTCTGCATTGTAGAATTGTCAGAAGTGTAAGGTACATTTTTTACACAGGATATGAAAGGTATCATAGAATAAAGGTCATTTTGAATTCTCGTCTGGCGACAGGACCCAATTTATTTAAAACTTTGCATGTATTGTCCTCCCCCCCACCCAAAAAAAAAGGAGTAATATTTTCTTCAACATAGCTTAAAGAACATCAGAGGACTCCATTAAAGTTAAATCTAAAATTTATAGATACATTCAGGTGTACATTCACTCAGCTTCATTTCACAGTTTGCATTGCTCATTAGTTAGACTTGCTCACATACAACTTTGATTTGTGGCATTGCCAGTTCTATGACCTACATAGGTATGTCTAATTGCTGGTATTTTGAAGAATCAAAATTAAACTGAAAATAAAAAATTGACTCCCTTAGTCTCCATTGCACACAAAATTTCATAAAGATCGGAGCAAAATGGTTGGTTTTGTTGATAAGTAAAATACCTTTTGCTATGCACCAAATGAAATGTTATATAGGCAGTGGCCTTCCTCTTGTTTTGAGGGTAAAGTGTGCAAAAGTTCATAAAGACTGGAACAAATCTGTAAATTTGTATGCAGTAGAAACACATGGATACATTGGGGAAAAACTGAAATTTTTTTTTCTCAAATTTTCCAGTAGATTTCCTCCCAAAAAATTTAAATCAGCAATTTAACTGTCAGTTTTGTTACTGAACATACCTAGGTGTAACTCTATGTTGGTCCTAGACTATTTTGTTTGTTTATATTCATTGTGTTCCACAGGATCCAATCAAGTATCCATGACCATGGAACTAGTCAGTATATGAAAGAGTAACAAAGGAGTTAGTAATAAATAAAATAAAACATATACAAATCCATTGCACATTAAAAACCCAAGCCTAAAGAAACAGAATTAGTTTGACAGAATAGAAAGAGAGAACCATGAGAACTTTTAGAGTTTAAACTTGAAAGTGAGTGTGTTACTCCTATTGTTTTCTGAATTCTTGTGGCAGTTTATTGAAACTGAATACAGCAGAACACTGCACACTTTTGTGCACAGGGTGGTGTGATCCAAATGCAACTGATTTCTGTCTAGCAGTAGCTAAGTGAAAGCTGATAACTCTTAAGGATAAGCTGATAGTGTTAAGAAGAAATTACATCAAAGAAAATACACATTTAGAAGCAAATGTCAGAATTTCCATACTAGTGAAGAGGGGTCGACAAGAGGGTTGTGAGCTTACATCACTTATTGTGTGAACTGCCTGATAGTCAAAAATACACTTTTGACTAAGAAAAGTTAACACACACAAATAATACTATGCACTATATGAAAATAAGCAATGTAGACTACTTTTTACGTTGAACTATCAGTTACCTGTTATAATGCCAAATAAAGCAGCATTTAGTTTCTAAGTGAGATCCTGAAGATCAGCGTTCCTTGACAGCTTACTATTTATCTGAATACCTAAAAATTTGTGCTATTCATTCACATTAACTATATGTTCTTCCAGAGTAATCTGAATGACAGATATGTTAAATTTTGAATTAGAAACTGTAAAACCTAAGTCTTAATGTGATTTAGCACGAATTTTCTTTCAAGCCCAGTATTAATGTCCTAAACTGCATTATTTGGTACTGTGACAATACAGGGTAATTTTAAAGTCACTATACATTTTGTACTTAAACAAATTTTATTAACCAGTATGTAATGGTACTGCAGCTTATGTTACAATAGGACATAATTTCAGTGTGACAACCTTCCATGTCTAGGCATCCCCCCCCCCCTCCCCAGCACTCCTCTGTAGACTGAAAAACCTGGCCAAGTACCAAGTATATGTTATGTAATCTCAGCAGCTGCAGCTGGAATCCACTGTGTTAAGTGTTCAGTGCTGCAGATCTTCACCTGGTATACCTTACACTTCATAAACCCTCAATCAAAAAAGTCAAAGCCTGTCAAGTCAGTGTCCACGTCCGTCAAGAGGCACTACGAAGCCATCTGCTGGGAAATGCTTGATTCAGATAATCCCAGATGAGGGCAAAATGGAGTGGTGCACCAGCCTGTTGAAAAACAACAGTATCCATAATCCATCAGATATCAAGTGGGGCATGGATATTTGTGCCGTCCTTAGTGTTAGCTAGTTCATAAGTAGTTTGTATGTTTAGGGTCTGATGACCCTGTAGTTAAGTCCCATAAGCTCTACAAACATTTGATATCAACAGCGGCTCCAAAAACTGTTCCAACATATCTAGATACAGTAGAACCCCGTTTTTATGCTTCCCAAGGAACTTAATGAAAATGGTTTAAAATAGGGATGAGTCGAATCCCAATTTTACTGAATCGAATCCGAATACTGAATCTTAAATGTAACATATGCCGAATCCCGAACCCGAATCGAATCTCGAACCCAAATAATCTGTCAACTCAAGTATATGTATTTAAAAAGAATTACTACCCTATAACAGCCAGTGATAAAGATAAAGCCTTCTGTGATGGATCTCAAATGACAATATTACAGTAAAATTTAAGAAATTAAAATTTAATTTGAGTTTTTATTTTAAATTTTAAGAACTTTTTAATACCCCTTATCCTCTTAAAAGAAATTTTTATGAAACATTTTGAGATATATGTTGTTTAGATGCTCTAAATGATAATAAGATACTTTCTTCACTCTATTACCAACTGTTTCATTTTGATGAAATAAAACATAATTGCATAATGAAGTCTTACAAAGGAAAGAATTACTTTTCCCCCCTTTTTCAAAGGTGAAGAATCAAAAATAAAATCGGAAAACGTGAGTAGATATTTTGGAAGTTTTAAAAATAGGATGTGTAAATGTTTAATGATTTTATAGTCACTTATGTAAGCCGTTATAAAATTTGTTATACATCCAAAGCTAATTTATTTTGTTGGTGAAATTGTACGATGCTTCTGGCCGGGCTGCAGTGGTTATGTTGGCACCAATGGTAATGACGGCAACTCAGATGACCAATAAATGTTTTTTTCGTGGCAACTTCAATTTTTAAAAAAAAAAAATTATTTTTTTCTGAACGGGCAAGGGTACATACAAGAACCTGTCAACCATAGAGCAGGTACAGTATT
This sequence comes from Locusta migratoria, assembly GCA_026315105.1. Classification (NCBI taxonomy): domain Eukaryota; kingdom Metazoa; phylum Arthropoda; class Insecta; order Orthoptera; family Acrididae; genus Locusta; species Locusta migratoria. The sequence continues at coordinate 599,069,073 of CM048745.1, forward strand.
AATTTAGCTGCAAGTGAAACGAGCAGCAATAACACTTACTCTGTACCTCGTGAAAAATATTAACGCAGTTCTACACTTCATTGTTCATCTGTTGCCAACATAAGAACTGAAGCCCGGCGAGAAGCGTCGTAAAATTTTACCGAATGAAGTGTAAAATTGTCCGTTAAGAGAAAAATAATTTGTTTTCATTGAAGTTGTCACAAAAACCATTTATTGGTCATCTGAGTTGCCGTCATTACCATTGGTGCCAACATAACCACTGCAGCCCGGCGAGAAGCGTCATACAATTTAACCATATTTATTGAAACGGACGTCAGATGTTTATTTAAATGACGTTATCCAGCCTGAATGGCGCACAATTAGAAGTTTCTTTCCCGCCTACGGTAGTAAATAACTTTCTTCTTGAAATCCTAGTGCTTCTCTAAGGTTCACATACCTCAGCGCTTCACCAAATTCGACGAAAGAATACGCGAAATTAGAATGAGACAACTCATGCAAGAATCGTAGGTGATGTCCTAGGAGCCGTGTACACCGAATGAAGCGGCAGCAAGATCGCTATATATCGGATAGTGTTTCATATAGAAACGCGATAGGTATCGAAGAAGCGAATGTTATGATTTTTACAAATGTGTCATGATTTTAAAGGATGTGTTTAGTCAGGTAAGAGTACAATGTAACTTGTGAGTGAACAAGTTGTACTCTTATGTTCCTGCCTAGCCACATCCTTTAAAATCATGACATATTTGTAAAAATCATAACATTCGCTTGTTCAAATACTGGTACCTATAGTTTAGTCTAACGACCATAGTTTTGACTGAAAAGTTCATTGACAACGAATTAAGGCAGATTCACACTGTCCGTCACGTCACGTCACGGATCCGTCACATCAAGTTGTATTCACACTGTCCGTCACAATAATTCGTTTTTTCCAGTACTCCATGTTGAAAGTGAGGTTATGGGTGGTGACGTGTTATGTAGAAAGTCATATTATAATACTGTAATAGAAGAAACAACAATGCTAAATGTTATTGATTGCCAAAATCAAATTTACAATGTATGTTTTGGGCTAACTTAATGCTGGGAACTGAAACATGTCAAAACATCGACATCTATTTTAAAGCGAAAAAAATAGTTTCTTGCTACTGCTAGCGGAGCGAGAGTTGAATGTCTGATATATATCGATTGTATTGCCGTTTCATTCGTTGTATACGGTTCCTAGGAAATTACTTGTTACCAACGTGACCTGCTATATTTGAAGTTGAGCAATACTAAAGTTCTATTTCCTTCGTTGAATGGTGTGTTAAAATTCAATAGTCGAAAATAAAGTGGAAATTAGACTCGGCTTCCTTTTTATTTATTTATTTTTATTTTTACGAGTGCAAAAGTTTTAGCGCCGGTATTTACTTTTGCCCCTACGAAGCAAGCCACTCGCTACGTTTACATGTAACACATCTTCCGGAAGACGAAAACCAATTTTCGTAAACCGTTTTCCGCTTTTGGAGTGTTTATAAGACCAACAAAAAGCAGAATTGGGAAATCTGTTTACGAAATCCGGTTTTTGGAGCCCTTGTAAGCGGGGTGTGTGTAGCACTGCTTAGACGAGACGGAAAACTAACTTGTGGCGGCTCCTAGTGCCATTTCTTCAGAACTTCGTTCGTTTTGTACTCGATTTAACCCCGTTTTATGACGTCACGTCTTTCTGCGGATCTATGAAACAATAATGTAAATAATGCAAACGAAAGAGCACTGTTATGCAAAGTTAACTACAACATTCGTAACTGAAGGTTTCCATATAAACTTTGGATTCGGGATTCGGTAGTATTCGGCCATTATGCATAGAATCTCGAATCTGAACCTAGTGTGCTAGATTCGGCGAATCTGGATTTGGCCGAACCACTCGGACACAACCCTAGTTTAAAATGAGGAAAATGTAAAATGCGGAAAGTAATGTTACAAACGGTAAAATATGCTTACTGGATCACTTTTGCATTTTTGTATTTTGTGATATCTGTACATAATAGGCATCAAAATACTCACAAGGAAGTTAATTATGTAATAAAGGTTATCCAAATTTTGTACTATTTTAAGCGCTAGGCAGAACTGGAACTGGTAACTTTATAGGAAGTAAAAATTTTTGATGTAATTTCATTCATCATAATAGACTTTTGTCAGTGAACCTTTAACTGGCATATGTACGTTGTGAAACTGCACAAGTTCTGTACATTTTGTGTTATTTGATGTTTTGCATGACAGTATTCGAGAATTTATTCACATTCTCAAGTGCAAATATATGAATAAGTATTTTTGTGACATTTACAGTGTCGACATCTCACATCATAATCGCATTTTTGAGGTTATAATAAACCGTGACTCCCACAGTGGGAAGAAAAACACACTCACACACACACACACACACACACACACACACACACACACACACACACACACAAGCAAACTATGACTCTCGCCATTTATAAAACTTCATGAAAACTACTTAGATAAATATTTGCATTTCACAATAAGAATAAATTATCAAAACACATCGTGCAAAGCATGAAAAACTACCAGTTGCGCATAAGCAAAGTTGATAGGACGCCATGTCACGAGTAAAATAGTCACTTACTGCAAACAGCGAAACACAAAATACACGTTTAAATAAATGTAAAGTGTCAAGAAACTTGGCTATGTAATGTGAAAGCTATGCCACCGTCAATTTGTCAGTTAAGTCTTTTATTTTCAAAAACATAATTTCAAAAAGTGTCAAATGCTGGAGAAGTGTAAATATGTTAACGCAGAAATGGGGCGGATTAAATTGTGAACATGGGAAATTTGATAGGAATGACAAAAAATGGTGTAAATGGTGGGAAAATGTAAAATCCGGGAACGGCGTAAAATTGGGTTTTACTGTATGTGGTTCCTGTATGAATTTGTTACATTTTGCATCAAATTATCATTTTCCACAGCTTGTAGCAGGTCATGACACAAAACTTTTCTGACTGCATAGTCGTCCATTTCAAGCTTATGTACGACCTGCATATGGTACACACATATGTGAAGCTTGTAACGAAGAACTCTCAATACAATGGTTTGAGGAATACCAAGCTCCCTACTAAGTCTCCTGGTAGATGCGGAAGGGCTGTGTGTGATCCCATCCTGCACACTTTGCACAGTGTTTGTCACTATGGCCGCCCTTCTTGGACCCCTCAGGGGCTTAGCATTAATTTGCTCAGTACGGGCTTGGCGAACACGGGGCCGTGGGCTGTCGCTTGCCAACAGTCCACTACACCGTAAGCTCTGTGCGTGCTTAAATGGCCGTCGTTCGGCGCGACAGTGGAACGTTGTAAGTTTCAGAGCCCGGGGATCTGGGCTTTATCGCCCGGGTTGCTAGGACGGTACAAACCTCTATAAAAAAAATCTCAAGGTGTGCTATGTGCCGAGGAGATGCATGGCTGTTGAGGTTGAATAGTCGCTAGCGAGCAACCTCTGAGGAACCTGCCGCACTTCAGTTGTATAAGGCAAGCGGGGCTCTGCCTGGGTGGACCTCTAGTTCCCTAGCTGCTCGTGGGACTAGAATGAAACGAGCAAATAGCGTCGCCACACGCAAACCTGGTGTTAGCTGCTCGTGGGACTATAATGAAACGAGCAAATAATAGCGTCGCCTCACGCAAACCTGGCACCCCACCTCAGTTGTATAAGGCAAGCGGGGCCCTGCCTGGGTGGACCTCTAGTTCCCTACCTGCTCGTGGGACTAGAATGAAAAGAGCAAATAAACCTGGCGTCTCTAAGAGAGGTAAAAGGGACTACAATGCTGCAGAGTATGATCCCCAAACGTTCCCTTCCCTGGCCATGGGAGGAACATCGGGCAAGAAACCAGGCTGAGGCTTATGCCCCTAAATATCTAGTTTGTAGCCACACTGATGGGGACTCCTTTTAAGATGACTAAGCTCTTGTTTTCGTGGAAAACTTGGAGGACAAGTATGGTGAGGTGGAAGGCATGTCAAAAATGCGCTCTGGGTCGGTATTAATAACAACGTCATCCCCAGCCCAGTCATGGGCATTGCTTGCTTGTGACAAGCTGGGTGATGTTTCCGTTAGCATAACACCACACAAGACTTAAAATATGGTGCAGGGAATAATATTCCACAGAGACATTTTGTTGCAGTCAGATGACGAACTGCGTGCAAACTTAGAATGGCGAGGTGTTCATTTTATTTGACAAGTTCTTAGGGTCCGAAGGACAACAGGGTTGCCACCAGTGCCTTCATCTTGGCTTTCGAGGGTGATTCATTGCCCGAGAAGGTCAAGGTGATGATCTACCGGTGCGATGTAAAGCCCTACATTCCTCCCCATATGTGTTGTTTTAAGTGCTGGACGTTTGGGCATATGTCCTCCCGATGTGATGCCAACCCTACATGTTGGGAGTGAGGACGTGCTGTCCATCCAAATATCCCTTGCACACCTCCTCCAGTATGTGTCAACTGTGGCTTAAATCACTCCCCTTGTTCATCAGATTGCACGGTACTCCACCACGAACGAAAAATAATGGAATACAAGACCCGCTACCCTCTAACCTACTCGGAGGCAAAGCGAAAATATCAAAAGCTCAACCCTGTGCGCCTGGTTAACGCCTATGCCATGGCAGCCTCGTCATTGTTGTCTACAGTGCCTGGTCTACCATCTGTACCACCTATGCCAGTGGACTCCCAGGCCCACCCGACTGTCCCTGCTGCCCTGTCAGCTGGGGGCACTTCCTCTTTGGTGGCTCCCACTCTTTTCACCGTGGGAGCATCCATCCCTCAAACATCGGGGACACCGGTCCCCACCTCTCAGCCGGAGAAGGTGAAGCTCCCTCTGTCCCTCGGGACACCCCCTTCCGAGGCTTCTCAGGGTGTTAAGAAAAAGGACTCTTTAGTGGCTCGAAAGCCACAGCTACCCTCGTCTTCTGCTTCAGAAGATGAGTTATAGATCCTCACCTCACCTGAGGATCTCGCCCTCATCGACTCCCCGGAGTCGATGATCTTGGATCCGAATCAGCTGGATCAAGTGAACCTATGGAGTAACCGTTTCCTTAATCGTCCCACTCATGGCCTTTAAAGGCAATAACACCATCCTCCAGTGGAATTGCGGTGGTTTTTTCCCCCCACTTAGCTGAGTTACGCCAACTTATCAGCACTTCACCTGCGTTTTGCATTGCCCTGCAAGAAACTCGATTTCCTGTGAAGCGCACCCTTACGTGGGTATCGGTGTTATTATAGGAACCGCACAGATGGTGACAGGGTGTCAGGTGGTGTATGCATCTACATCCTTACCTCTGTCTACAGCACAGCTGTTCCGCTACGAACGCCTTTGGAAGCTGTAGCTGTCAGGGTAAGAGCTGCAGTGGACATTACCCTCTGCAATGTCTACCGCCCTCCTGACGGTGAAGTACCACAACATGTCCTGGCTGCACTGATAGTGCAACTACCCCCGCCTTACCTGTTATTGGGTGATTTCAACGCCCATAACCCTTGTGGGGTGGTACTTAGGATTTCTGGCTGTGGTAGAGATGTAGAGTCCTTGATATCTCAACTTGACCTCTGCCTTTTAAACAAAGGTGCCCCCACTCATTTTAGTGTGGTGTATGGTACTTACTCGGCCATCAATCTTTCAGTGTCTAGCCCTAGCCTCTTCCCCTTAATCCACTGGATTGTGGTAGTGACCACTTCCCGATTTTCTTGTCACTACCCCCGCATCGGGCCCTAGTACGCCCGCCCTGATGGGTGCTGAATAAGGCTGATTGGGACGCTTTTACTTCTGCTGCCATCATTGGTTCTCCTACACGCTCCAACATAGATGCAGTCATCGACAGCGCTACCTCTGTCATTATTTCTGCGGCTGATGGTGCAATCCCTCGCTCTTCGGGATCTGCCCATCGGTGGACAGTGCCCTGGTGGTCGCTGGAGATTGCTGAGCCGATTAGAGAAAGCAGGCAAGCTTTGCAGTGCCACAAGCGGCACCCATCTATGGAAAACCTCATTGCTTGTAAACGGCTTCGTGCCCGCGCCCGACAGTTGATTAGACGAGGCAAACAGCAGTGTTGGAAAAGGTATGTATCTACCATTGGATCGCATACCTCCCCATCCCAGGTGTGGGCAAAGATCAGACGTGTTTATGGCTACCAGTGTTCTTAGTGTGCCTGGGATTTCTGTGAATGGAGCAGTTTACACAGATCCAGATGCAGTTGCTGAACTGTTTTCTGAGCACTATGCTCAGAGTTCTGCATCTGTGGCCTACTCCAGGGCCTTTCGCGCTTTGAAAGAGCGGGAGGAACTACAGTGCTTATCCTTCTCGACTCGCTGTACTGAACTGTACAATGCTCCATTCAGAGAAGGAAATTTCTCAGTGCCCTGGCACACTGTCCTGACACAGCGCCTGGGCCAGATCGTATCCATAATCAGATGCTGAAACACCTGTCACCTGAGTCTCAGCGTAACATTCTGGCTATCTTCAACCACATCTGGAGTTCTGATACGTTCCCGTCACAGTGGCGAGAGAGTCTGATAGTCCCGGTGATCAAACCTGGTAAACATCCACATAAGTTGAACAGCTACCGACCAATCAGCCTCACCAACGTTCTTTGCAAATTGCTGGAGCGTATCGTGAGTCGATGATTGTGCTGGCTCCTTGAGTCCAGGGGTGTCCTAAATCTATGCCAGGGTGGTTTTTGAAAGGGGCAGTCAGCTGTGGATAACCTGGTCCACCTTGAGTCTGCCATATGGACAGCCTTCTCTTGCCGCCAACACCTGGTGGCAGTTTTCTTCGACTTGTCTAAGGCTTATGACAAAACCTGGAGACATCACATCCTTACCACATTACATGGGTGGGGGTCTCTGGAGATCACTTCCCATTTTTTTTTTCTGGAATTTTTTTTATCTTTGCGTACCTTTTGTGTAAAAGTTGGTACCTCTTGTAGCTCTTTGCATATACAGGAGAATGGGGTACCCCAGATCTCTGTCCTGTTTTCTCCTCTGTTTTTAGTGGCGATAAATGGTCTAGCGGCAGCGGTAGGTTCCTCATTCTCCACCTCGTTGTATGCCGATGACTTCTGTTTATATTTTAGCTCTTGCAGTATACGTATTGCTGAACGCCAGCTGCAGGGAGCCATACGCAAGGCGCAGACGTGGGCCCTCGCCCATGGGTTTGTTCTCTGCTGCCAAGACCTGTGTTATGCATTTCTGCCGGCGTCGGGCAGCCCATCCACATCCTGAGCTTTACATCGATGGCGATCTGCTCAATGTGGGGGAAACGCACAGTCTCTTGGGGCTAGTGTTTGATGACCGGCTGAGATGGCTTCCTCATATCCATGATCTCAAGCAGAAGTGTTGGAAGCCCCTTAATGTCCTCCGCTGCCTCATTAACACCACTTGGGGTGCAGACCGCAGTACGCTGCTGCAGTGCTATAAGGTGCTTGTTCTGTCCAGACTGGACTACGGCAGCGTTGCCTATGGCTCCGCATCACCTTCAGCTCTGCAGATGTTGGACCCAATCCATCACTGTGGGGTTGGGCTTGCAACAGGACTCTTTCGAACGAGTCCTGTGAATAGTCTCCTTGTGAAAGCCGGTGTGCCTCCTCTACATATCAGGCGAGAACAACTGCTTGCAAATTATGCTGCTACCGACCATGGTTTACCTAACCACCCAAACCTCTAGCTGAACTCCACATTCCGCAGCGGCGGCCGAGATCAGAGTTGACAGTTGGTGTCCGTGTTAGGTCACTACTGAATCAAGTCTGGAGTCTGTTCCTGTCCCCTCTTTATTCAGATACCAGTCGTGTACCCACCATGGTGTATACGGTGGCCTGACCTTTGGCTGGACCTGTCACGGTACCCACTCCCTTAAAACCCTCATCATTTCCTTTTCCCTCTCCTTCCCTTCTGCCTGAAGAAGCGGTTAGGCGGCGAAAGCTAGCATTTGTGTGTGTGTGTGTGTGTGTGTGTGTGTGTGTGTGTGTGTGTGTTTTATTTATTTCTATCACTACCTGTGCTCCTTCGCCTGGTAAGTATTCATCTACTTTTTATATATAATTTAATACAGTAAAACCTCGTTTTTACATTCTTGGTTTTTACGTTTTCCTGCCATTTACACCATTTTTTGTCAGTCCCTTCAAATTTCCTATGTTAACAATGTTAATTGGCCCTCATTTTTGCGTTAACATATTTACACTTTTCCCGCGTTTTACGATTTTCCAAAGAATTTTCGTGAAGAAAAATGATGTAATTTACATAAATTGACGCTAGCATGGCTTTCCCCATGAAGTATAGCGCTTAAAAATTATTCGCACTAGAGTTTCTTGACACTTTGCATTTATTCAAATGTATATTTCGCCTTTCGTTGTTGATTTACAACGCGATGTAGTCCCTCTTTCCACTAGCTTCTTTGCCAGAGTGGTTGGCGTCTACTCAATCGGAACCAGTTGCTTTGTTGAAGTGAGAATGAAGAGTTGCATTGTTTTTGTGATACATATTTCTGATTAATAAAGAACGTTATCTGTCAGAGTTGGGTATCATAATACCCACAAACTCAAAAAAGCGATAATATGAGATATGCCGATCCTATGCAAACGTCACAAAAATACTTATGCATATGTTTGTACTCGAGAACGCGAATAAATTCTCTAATATGGTCCTGTGAAACATCTAAAAATTCAAAAAGAATGGAAGTTTGAGTTTTACTACATAAATCATTACGTAATGCCGGTAAAAGCTAGTAATTTTGAAGATGTGTTACATAGCCTGGCAGCAGCGTCCAAACGATATTTAAGCAGTTCAGGTAATTTTGAAGATGTGTTACATAGCCCAGCAGTGGTGTCCTCGATTATAATGAATGAAAATACGTTAAAAATTTCTACTTCCAATAAAATTAAATTTTGCCTGGCGCCTAAAATTGTAAAAATTTGGATAACCTTTATTGTATAATAAACTTCCTGGCGAGTATTTAGATGTACATATATCACAAATAAAGTACGAAAATGCAAGGCTGATGCAGCAAGCATATTTTACCATTTAAAACATTATTTCCTGCATTTTACACCATTTCACTGAAGTCTCTTGAAAAGTGTAAAAACGAGGTTCTACTGTATTTCCATTGATATCCAAGGACTTTTTTGTAGATCTTGCCTTTCTATCTATTTTGTCCTCCGCTGCCTTCACTATTTCAATGCTACCCATTCTTCTTCTACTGTTTTATTTCCCCCCGTTTCTGTCGATTGTTGCCTAAAGCTCCCTATGAAATTCTTAAGAACTTAAATGCTTACTGTGACCAACATGTTACTAACAGACATTTCTTTATGAATGAAACATACAAGATAACTGCAATATATTCTGCAAATTTATTGGTTTATGAACCGGTTTTCGGCTGTTATGCCATCATCAGATAAACATCATGAGGTGAACATTTACCTGATGATGGCATAATGGCTGAAAACCGGTTTGTAAACCAATAAATTTGCAGAATATATTGCAGTTATCTTGTGTGTTTCATTCATAATGTGTCATATTCTGCCAAGAACTGACAGAACAGTCAGTGAAAAGACTGCTTTATTTCGAAATGATAAATGTGGTCTTAAAACAGCCAAAAGGGTTGTGATATGATTTCTGGAGCATCAGAAAATTATAAAACATTTCCTCTGGACAGCGGAGTCTCTGTCTCAACATAATTGAACCATTATGGTGAGTCTAGATCAGAGAGTGGGGTGCAAATCTATAGCTTCCAACGTCGTTGAAGTAATTAGTGATGTGTTGGTACAAGAATAGATAACTTTCTGAAGGAAACCAAGAAGGCACTTTACAAATCTGTTACTGAAGAGTTGCAGCTTTTCTCAAAGCCAATGGTGAGCCAACTCATTAATAATGAATAAATATTGTATTTCTGCTACACACAGTGTTTATATCCTCAACCTGGCATTGCTGACCAGACATTTCCTTCATGACTGACCATATAGTTTTAATTTTATTTTTAAACTTGGCTCTTCTTTGTGCATATCAAATAATTTTTGCTTTCCTAATGGCATATTTCAAAATTTTACAGTACTGGTTGTAATTGGTTGCAGTAGCTGTATTATGACTGCTTTTAACATTTTGATATAATTTTTAGCTTTGTTCTACATGGCATTCTTATCAGCCACACAAATACACTATCAACTATAATAATTGCCAATCTATCCTTCCCATAGTTATTAAGATGCAGACTGTGCCTAGTCACTAGATCACTACCTATATCTAACTCCTGTTCCTTGTCAGACTATTCCCAATTCCACACACTATCACTATCTAATTTTCTTTTGGAAAGTTCCTGCATAACTCCCCTACATTATTTACTTGAGTGAACCCAGCAGTGCCTGGTACTGACTCACAAACACTTCATGTAACTGATGGTCTAAACTTCTGTTGTGTGAGCTATGTGAAAGCAGAATCTTCTTTTTTCTATTAGACATTGCTAGTCATGCTTCTTAACAGCAGGTGTCTTCAGCATGCTTCCTACACCTACGGATACAGGTTAATCACTGGAATATGTCAACTAAAGTCTAAACTTGGAACTATACTCCAGCATTCAGCATAAACTGCCAGGACTGCCATAGTAAAAGTCCTCAAATCATCAGCTTTTACTCTGGCATACTCAGTTGTAAGCCACTGTTGTTGGCCTGCCTTAAAAGTGTGCGCATTAAATCCTGACATGTAGCTCAGTCAAGCAACATGCCTCATTATAATGTGTATTCCTCCCACAAACATATTCTAGTTACTGGTTTTTAGTGATATTCCACCACTAACTATAAGTCAATCAGTTATTGAAAGTAATTCAGAAAATTAATTCATAAACTGCACAACTGAGGTTTAGAAAACCATTGTGGTGCACAGCACACTTGAAGAACGGTAACTTCTACATGCAATGTCTACAACAGTCAATGGCAAAAGCAATTTTCCATAAAGCAACACCAACAAATCAAAACTCCTGGGGACAGCTGGTCAGCTGGTATGTTTTCATCTAACCTGATACTAGGCGTACTGAATTGGCTAAGAACTAACCAGAGTGACAGGACAGTTGTGGAGCATTGTTGTACCAGTAGGAAAGGAGTCATCCTCTGAATGTGACTGTGGAGAAGAGCAACAAACAGCATATAACACTTGCACGTTCCTTCAGAGCATTTAGAGGAATGGTCAATAGAAGGCCTTCACAATTTGTCAGCGGAAGGAACCGATTGGATTTCAAACATGGACTTAGCACTATAAACCCATTATGAATTTGAGATCGTATGTATCTGTTTAGAATTGTATATAGTCTCTTTGTTGTAAATTATTGTACAATATTTATGCTGTTGCAATACAATAAATAAGAAGTAAATAATTGATACTGACTGGACTGTAATGAATTACACTTGTGCTGTTAGAGTGGAGCACATAACAGATTAGGAGCAGTAATTCTGCTTACTTGTCCTGTTTTGAGCTGTCTCACAGCTTAGAAAAAAAAAGTCAAATCTTGAGTTACGTAAAACATTTTTTTTTCTTTTTTTTTTCTGATTTGAATGTGTAGTGTCCTATATAAGAGCTTGAAGAAAATACTTTCTCTGGTTCTAGATTGATATTGTAGTTACTAACATTTTTATTCCTCTTTTCTTTTTAGGTTGAAGAGGATTTCTGCAATTGCTCTAGAAACTGCTGGTGAACATCTGCTTCTAGGAACGGAGGGTGGGAATATTTACCTCCTTAATCTGAAGACCTTTCAAATGTCAGATACTATCATATATCAAGATATTGTAATGCAAAAGTGAGTTTATGTACTTATTTTAACTATGTGTTTTGACTGATGTAAAATATATTTTTATATATTTATTCTTACATTATTGTTATTACATTTTAGTTTATTTATGTCACGTGCTCATTGGTGAGTTGAGGTATTCAAGGAAATGTTTGTTAGTGTCTGGCATAATTTTGTCATTTATTAGTATGCCACTTAAAACATCCCTTGTCCCTTCTGTAACTAACTGTTAAACAAAAACAGATGAAACCTGTGAAATTCAGAGTGATTCAGTATGCTCACTAGATGTCAAGCAAGAACAAGAAAATAACCAGTCACACAGGTTTAACATTGCAGTTTAGTCATTAGTTTCAGAGCACTTCTTGTGTTGAATAAAAGCTATGAGACAAAATTATTCTACACATAATGTCGAGATTTAATTCATGCCATTGTGCTACATAAGATAAAGGAAACATGGTAACAATACTATTTTCTGTGACATAAATATTTATCTCATTATGTATACTGTAACAGACACCTATTGAAATAAATAACTTCCTTGTTTTCAGAATAAAAAATGAAACTACAGCTAACACCTGCTTTGTCTGGCATTGAATTTGTAAAATGGTAGATATGTACAACATACAATTTGTGACATTAGTAAGGAATATTATGAACACTAAGCATGTAAACATAATTTGCCTTTCACTACGCTTGAATATGGTATTACGTTTGTGAGGTATTTGATATAATTAATAACTTCATGTAGATGTGAATGTAGGCTACAATTGGACTTCACTCTTCTCCTCATTGTCAACTGCTCTAACATAGTACATAAGTATAAAAATAAGATTGTTTGACTTACCCAAAGCACAGGTTCGCCGATAGACAAAAAAAAAACAAAAAAAAAAAAAAAAAAAACAAAACAAAAAAAACACACACACACCACACACACACACACACACACACACCACACACACATTCAAGCTTTTGCAACCGTTGGTCGCTTCTTCAGGAAATGAGGAAGGAGAGGAGAAAGGATGGATAAGGGTTTTAAGGGAGTGGAAAAGGGGTCATTCCAATCCCAGGAGTGGAAGGACTTACCTTCGGGGGGGGGGTGGGGGGGGGGGGGGGAAGTAAGGCAAACACACACACACACACACACACACACACACAACACACACACACACACTTAGGCAAACAGTAACAGGGTTGTGTGTGTGTGTGTGTGTGTGTGTGTGTGTGTGTGTGTGTGTTTGTGTTTGTTGTTGTGGTGTTCCCCCCCCCCCCCCCCCCCCCCCATCGGCGAACCTGTGCTTTGGGTAAGTCAAACAATCTTGATTTTTATACATATTTTTCCCACCAGAAAAGTCTCCTTCTATAAAATTTGTTTCATCCAATACTAATAAGTATTAATAAATAAAGTTAATAGTTTACATTCCTTAACTGTGAGGATAAGGCACATCAAACAATACCATGCAACTTTGTCACTATGGAGTGACTGGAGTATTGTATTAATCATTTCTTATTTCTTGAAAAGGGAATAAATTCTTTCAGCACAAAATTCTGCCACCTGATATTGCACCCTGTTCATGACCGCATCTGGGCTTCGTCAGGTGCAAACATATGGAGAGAGAGAAGCCAATTGTTCATGTGCATGAAGAATTATAAATGATATGACTCAGTCTGGGCTATGAGATGGATGTTCAGCAAACTTCCTGTTTACATGATACAGCAAATCATGTGTTTGCTAGGTGTGAAAGAGTTTTGTATTTAAGATTACAATGGAAGTAGTCAGTTTTCTTAATGTACCACACTTGACTTAAGGATTACTATCTTTCCCAGTTTCATAAAATCCACAAGCAAGATTCGGTTTGTATCTGAAAATACAGTAGCCATATCTTTGTAGCTTCCATTTCAGCATACTGTATATGGTTATTGGTTGAGTACGTACAATCCCCACCCACCAGTGATGGCTGTTTTATCTCTGTTTTACCAGATGGTGCCCTTGTCTATGTATGAGAAGATTCTGTTACATGGGAATTTCCGTCCAAATTATAATAAAATTCCATTGAATTTCTTGGCTATCAAAATAAAGCTTTGATTCTCACAAACACAGAAAATTTGCTTCCTCCAATTATCTAGTCATATGATAAATGAGTTGACAAAACTACAAAAAGTGTTCTTGCTATTTAGAAATATATACATCATTTTATTTATATTTCTTAAATTTTCTGTGGCAATTTGTTCCTAAATACAAACAGCCAGCCTCTTCTGTATAATTATATTGACAATCGTAATTAACAATTTGTCTTTATGAGCACAGAATTTAGTGATGAATGACAACATTGCTGACTTTTATATTGCTACTAGCTGTATCCCGCATGCCTTGCAATGCCATGGAAAGAAAAAAGAGTGCTTCTTTCCGCGGGTATCATTTGAATTTAAAACATAACAACTTTCCTTCATGTCTATCGATGCTCTAATTTACATAAGAATTTATATAGTTACCCTGCTGATTTCGGTGTACCCTCATTACATTTTGAGTGCATTCTGTTTAGGAATGCCTCAAAAACGCCAAAGTACAGCAAAGGACTAAGTGAGGCAATGTTAGTTACATAGTACACCAAATAATTATGGCGTTGCTGTGTTTTTTCTGTTCTCATAACTGTGGTGTAATACACTACAAGAAGTGGTACAATTATACTTACGGCTGCGGCATTGTGCACTGATGTTGGCAACAGCCATTGAATGCTTTTCAAAAATCAGTCACGTAGAATAAGGGGAATAATTCTTTACGTTCATGATGAAATAAATAATTTATGATGTTCTGGTCAGTAAATTAATAATTCTGTTAAAGCAATAGTTCGTTGCCAACGATAGCAAACTAAACTTCTGCCACTGAAAGTAAAGTTTAGCCCAGGTGGGACAAAAAAAGTTTCTTCTAGCTGTATCCCATATGCTTTGCAATGTCGTGGAAAGAAAAGAAGTGCATCTTTTGATGAGTATAACCACTAAATTGTGTATAGAGTAGAAATATCTCTGGAGTTAGCATTGGCTTATACGGATCTTCTCAACATTAAGCTGGAATTACCAAGTGATATTGAGACAAATCCACTCTTTCCACACATTTATTTGCTCTTACAATTGGTTTGTACCACATTGACCGCAAAGAAGCCCCACCTCCTTATCGTAGAGCAACCATGAAATAATATCTAAAATGTGTCACAGAAGCAACAAGAAAGTTGAGGAGCCGGCCGCGGTGGCCGAGGGGACTGAGGCGCTCCAGTCACGGTCTGCACGGCCACTACGGTTGGGGGTTCAAACCCCCCCCCCCCTTGGGCGTGGATATTTGTGCCGTCCTTAGTTGTAAGTAGTTCGTAAGTTTAGGGACTGATGACCCCGTAGTCAAGTCCCATAGACTCTACAAACATTTGAAAGTTGAGGAAGCGTCACTAAAAGGGCCATTTAACCAAACAAAAAAGGTCAAAGATGAAGATATTGATTAGTAGATTTTTCCCAATATTACGTGACATTTCCACCTTAATGTTGAGGACAGAAAATCTGAATGCTCACTCCAGAGAATTCTGCTCTGTGCCTGCCACTAGAGATAACACACATGCAAGTGACAAACTCATCAGAAACCTCCCTGCTTTCATAATTGTTTGGTATAATATTGTGATTAAAATTTGTACTTACTTACTTTTGGTGCGGACTACATTAAGATAAAGAAAAAAGTCTTCCTATGCAGAGACATTTGTACTTAGATTTACAATCAGATTTCTGAATATATAGTTCTATGAATTTCCAAAAAAATACCGAAACAAGTATTTTTTAAATCATAATGAACAATAGAATTAACAATTTTTATAGCTATAGCTTCAAAATTGTCTTGACAACAATGTGTTTTCGAAAAGAATTTTTGATCCCCTCTTTTACCCCCTTCGTTGTTGAATTTCCAAAAACACTGAAACACGTGTCTTTCATCATGATCAAGAGTCCATATCCTAATTTTCGTAGTTATAGCTTGAAATTTGAGTTAACAGCAACATATTTTTGAAAATCAATTTTTTGCGTCCTTTATTTTACCCCTTATTGGTTCAATTTTAAAAAATGCCGAAACATGGGTCTTTTAAATTTGAACCCTGAATCCAGATCCGAAAATTTGTAGTTCTAACTTCAAAATTGCCTAAATAGCAACATATTTTCAAATACACCCCCTCTCCAATTTAACCTCATTGATGGTTGAATTTCCAAAAATACTGAAATGTGTATTTTTTAACATCTAGCTTACTATACAAATATCAATTTTTGCAGCTCTAGCTTCAAAATTGTATCAATAGGAACGTGTTTTCAAAAAGAATTTTTGATCCTGTATTTAACCCTCTTACTTGTTGAATATCCAAAAATACTAAAAATCTTGGATTTTTAATCCTGACCAAGATTCCACATCCATAGTTTCGTAGTTGTAGCTTAAAATTTGAGTTAACAGCAACATATTTTTGAAAATCAATTTTTTGCGTCTCCTATTTTACCCCCTTATTTGTCGAATTTCAAAAATGCCGAAACACGTCTTTTAAATTCGAACCCTGAATTAAAATTCGAAATTTTGTAGTTGTAGTTTCAAAATTGCCTAAATAGCTAGGTATTTTCAAAAAAATGTTTCATTCCCTATTTCACCCCCTTATGGGCGAATATTGAAAAGTCACTTCTTAAATGACGCCTACAGAATAATATCAACACCCTCCACAAATTTCAAGTTTCTGTCTTCAGTGGTTTGGGCTGGGCGATGATGAGTCAGTCAATCGGGACACTTCCTTTTAAATATAGAGATTAATAACTATTCTTTCCCCTCACTGCTGCTTCAAAACAAAGGCTACTTTCCAGATATTTACAACGTATGTATAGTGCGGAGATTCCTTATTCTGTTTGGCACCAGTAACTTAACAATTCATGTGGTTGCTGGTTAATGATAGTTGGTGTGCCTTGGCCACACATTTAAGACCCACCACAGGAAGAGGAATGGTGGCCATTTCCTTTCCGCAGTGCTTGAAACATTATCTGTGTGTTATGCTTATACAAAAGCAAAGCTAACACACACAGAAGGCTATACAGTCAGCATTCAGTGACTGATAAATATCTTCCAATTAGTGTCACTTCTCTTCACTACTGTCAGGAAAAATGAAAATTGTCAACTTACCATGGCCAAACTATATTGTCTAATATTAAATTCTAGGCTATTGGTAGCTATATTGTATGCAGAATTCCTTTAAATAAACCATTAAAGTCTGTAACTAAGTAGTGGGAATTAATAGTCAATGTAAAAGAAATTTCTTGTTTTGCAATTTTTATAGGAAAGTTATATAATAAACAAATTATTAACATATTTCACAAACTCATTCTATTTGTGTGTAATATTTAAGTGCAGTTCCTTTTGTTAGTGCTCCTGAAGATTACAAGATAAACCCTGGTGCCGTGGAAGTTATCGCTGAACAGCCTGGAAATCCTGACAAAATTTTAATTGGCTACAATAGAGGCTTAATGGTTTTATGGAACAGAAAAACTCCAGGAGCGGAGCAGGTAAGCTTGTGATGTTCTCAGATATATGTTTATAGTGCTCTTCATTTAGAAGATCTTTTCCATCAGTGGGTCTAAGAAAATTGTAAAACGGTGTTCTAGGACCTCCCATAATTTGCCCTATAAGAAAGTTCTTTGCCTTAAAAAACAAAAGTTATACTGTCTCCAGGAAACGTCTGAAAATATCTAAAACCGCTTTCATAATATTAATACTTTAATTCCACTTTAGTGAAATTGAATAGTCTTGTTATCTCATACCTATTTGAAAAGCTTGTCATTCGTTCATAATGTTGGGAACTCTGAACACAGATGAGTAATTGCTGGGCTATCTATTTATTGTTTACTAGTGAACCTGGCAGTGCTTTATAATTGGCAAATATACAAAAGAACCTTGTTTATCCGGACTAGGTAGGACCAGATGTTATTTGGCTTATTGAAAATCCTAATAATCCAGAAACCTTACACAAAATAGAAAAACAAGCCGAAATAGTAACTGTCTTCACCCCTCTTATAACCCCTTGTCGAGTCATCTAATTTGAGTAGCATTCGGAAAAAAGTCCAGATTTGTTGGCAATTATAAATCTGGTGTGCGGTTAATTTTTCTGAGGAAATTTTTTCTTAAAGTTGTCAAGCCATTGATTCTCCCAATAAACTTTCACCCATCACTGACAAGCTTTCCATCTTTTCAAGTAACCTTCACCAGCAGTGAAATTGGGAATACCATTGAGTACCTTGCTATTTAACTTTAGCGTCTTTTCCTGCAGAATTGGACCAGATATTGGAACACCACATGCACTTTTCTCACTGAACTAAATGAATAATGCTTCATCTATCATTTAATTTCATATTTTCATTATTGCGCTGTAATTCTGCAAACTATTTGTAGTCATCATTTTGAAGCAGAAGTCTTCAATCTCTTTTCGAATGTTCTTACAGTATAATGCAGTTAATGTCTCTACACCACATTCTGTGGCTATTTCTTACAGCAGTTCCCCTCTGTGTATTCTGTTTAGTGCTTTCCATGTTTTGTCCATCAAAACAGACACTATTAAGAGGCTTACTGAGCTGCTGAGAGGTACGAAAAATAGACAATCACATTCACACAACTTAAATTTTCGCCCATGCGGTTCATCAGAAAATGAAATACATATACAGTAAAACCTCCTTTTTACATTTTCCTGCCATTTACACCATTTTTTGTCGGTCCCGTCAAATTTCCTATGTTCACAATGTTAATTCGCCCCCCATTTTTGCGTTAGCACATTTAACCGTTTTCAGAGTTTTACACTTTTTGAAAGCATGTTCGTGAAGAAAAAATGACATAATCTGTATAAATTGATGCTGGCATGACTTTCGCCTTAAAGTATAGCGCGTATAAATTTTTTTTCAGTTGAGTTTCTTGACACTTTGCATTTTTCAAACGTATATTTTGCGTTTTGTTGTTGACAGTATGCGGCTAGTTGACTTAAGATGTGACCATTTGTGTTGGTGTAGTTTCTCTTTCCACCAGTTTCTTTGCCAGAGCGGCTGGCGTGTACTCTACCAGAACCAGTTAGTTGCCTTGTTGACAGGAGAATAAAGAGTTAAATTGTTTATGTGATACATATTTCTGATTAATAAAGAACGTTATCTGTTAAAGTTAGGTACCATAATACCCACAACCTCAAAAAAGCGATAGTAGTGCAAGATGCCGATCCTATGCAAACGTCACAAAAATACGTATGCATATATTTGCACTCGAGAATGCGAATAAAATCACTAATATCATCATGTGAAACATCGAAAAATACAAAAAGAACGAAACTTTAGGAGTTTTACTATGTAAATAATTAATGCCAGTAAAAGGCAGTAATTTCGAAGGTGTTACATAGCCTGGCAGCGGTGTCCAAATGATATCTTTTGAAGCAGTTCATGTAATTTTGAAGATGTTACATAGCCCATCAGTGGCATCCTCGATTGTAATGAATGAAATTACATCAAAAATTTCTACTTCCCATAAAATTACCAGTTCTTCCTGGCACTTAAAATAGTAAAAATTTCGATAACCTTTATTCTGTAATAAACTTCCTGATGAGTATTTACATGCCTATTATGTGCATATATCACAAATAAAGTACGAAAATGCAAGACTGATCCAGCAAGCATATTTTACCATTTAAAACATTATTTCCTGTATTTTACATTTTCCCGCATTTTACACCATTTCACTGAAGTCCCTTGAAAAGTGTAAAAACGAGGTTCTACTGTATTTACACAATCAGTCGCACAACTGTCCATACACAACCACAATGTCCAGCCACTCCAGGGTCTGGCATGGTTGTGTGTGTGTGTGTGTGTGTGTGTGTGTGTGTGTGTGTTTTCCTGATGGTCATAGCCAAAAATTTAAGTTGTGATTGTCTATTTTTCGTACCTCTCAGCAGCTCAGCAAGTCTCTTTATGGTGAGTAGTTATCTATCCTCCATTATTGACATTCCAATAAGATTTTCTATTGTTACAATAAAATTACCAAGAGAAAGGTATGTCAACTGACAAAAAGTGTGGGGAGGGAGAAGAGTTTATTTTTCTTTGTAGTTTTAGTGTACTATGAGTTTGGTAGTCTTTCATTGTGGTAGTGGCTTGGGTGACTTTTGCTTACCTTCTGTTTTACAGAACTTCATTAGTAACCAGCAGCTGGAGAGTATTTGTTGGCATAAATCGGGAACACGTTTTGCTTCATCCCACAATGATGGAAGCTATGCAATGTGGGATGTATCTGTGGGGGATAAAGCTGAAGATCCTGTCACGGTGTATGGTCCCTTTCCATGTAAAGCAGTGACAAAATTCCTCTGGAGACGTGGGAAGAAGTAAGTTCCATGTTGGAAATGCATTTTTTGTATTTTTATGTTTAGAAAACTCGCCTTATTGTTTGTTTGAATGAGAGTGTTTATCTTGCCACTAAGTACTCTTGTGCCATCGTTCAACTAATTGGAACAGGTCTGAATTGAAGAGGTTGTCATTAAGAGTGCTAACCCATGAAAGTGTCATTTGAGTTGGTGTATGTGTTTCATTGGTTAAATTCAAAGACATTGTAGTGACTCTCCTTGTTTGCTTCCACTTGTAGTAGTAGTAGTAGTAGTAGTAGTAGTAGTAGCAGCAGCAGCAGCAGCAGCAGCAGCAGCATTACACTGGCTAAAAAGCAGCAATGGCAAAGCTCCTGCAGGCTAAGTTTTCAGCATGTCTCCTTGGCATGCACATAGGACACAGACTTCAAACCATAACACTTTCTGGGATCCACAGGTGCTCATCTGATATTAGACTGCTCTCTGATCCTGCTGTGATAACACCTTCTAACCACACTCCCAGCACTTCGTTCCATACAGTGCCATGGGTTTTATTTCGTTAATTACAATGCCTTATCAGGGTTCACATCAGCACTAAGAGTTTCCACCTATATTGTTTTTCTAATTTTGTCACTGTCCAATGAGCAAGTGAGATTATAACACTTTTTGGTACCACACTCTAAAGCTGCATTACCGTGAAGGATTTTTCTGTGAGTGCCCTGTAAAGTCCACTATTGAATGACCAGTTTGTCCCCCTTTATTAGATTCCAGATTACAACCTGAAAGTGTAAGGTCTGTCAGAGCAGTGTAGGGAGTTCCAGAAGTATTAGGCAACTTATCACTGTTTCGTAACCAGCTCTTTCGGTATCCTTTACTACCAAGTTTGCATGAACCTACACTGCCTCCTTGCCAGTCCCTTTCACATATGTACGTAGTACTAAGATTTGTCAGTTGTTCACCCTGCCCAAAGACTCCAGCATAGGTGGGGGTTTTTGTTTAGCTATGTAACTGTAATTCAGTGTCCTCACTTGTAGTAGATATTAATAAAATCTTCAGTCCCTTCACCGTAATTGCTATAAGACAGCAGTTTTTTACCCTTCTTTTAAGCAGTACTGTTTGAAATATTTGTTTCCAGCATATGGTGTGTTCGAAAATATAGAAAATAATGGAATTGGACTAATCCCTGCTTAATTTATGATTTACCGTATTCTATGCTGTCTGATTCAATTGATACCTCTGAATTTCATATCAATTAAGACGTCACTTTCATGTGAGTTACACTGTGTATTGCAGGTGGTTAAGAGGGCAGCAGAGAATTTTTGATGAACCTGACAGTGAATATTGTTTGCAGAACTGCACAAACTACAGTATTAGCAGTTAACAATATTTTGGAAAGGATAGGTTGCTACTTACGACAGAGACGTCTGATGAGCTGCAGAAAGACACATTTAACAAAATACACAAAATGAAGCTTTCGGATGTTAAGCCTTCATCTGCTACAGAGCACACGCTCACACACACACACACACACACACATACACACACAAACTGTCATCTTCGCTTTTGCGGCTGTTGTTAGCTAGTTTTGAATATTTACTAGAAATTTATAGCTTAATGCTTAATTATATATAATGCAAGTTTAAATTGAATCTCAACAGTTAGTGCACGACTGGAAGAACTGGTGGAATCCAACCTTGGGGAAGATCAGTTTGGATTTAGGAGAAATTTAGGAACAAGTGAACCAATACCCAGCTTATAACTTAGCTTAGAAGATTAAGGAAAGGGAACCGACATGTTTAGCATCTGTGGATCTGGAGAAAGCTTTTGACAATGTTGACCGGAATACACTGGTATCAATTCTGATGGTAGCAAGGGTAAAATATAGGGAGAAAAGAGTTATATTCAACTTGTACAAAAACCAGGCAGCAATTTTTAGAGTCTATCAAAAATACTTATGCTGATGCTAGCATGGTGTCTGAGAGATCCGTGGCTCCTCTGTAACTAAGGTTTTGCTCTTGCGGAAGTAAACACGCTATTGCCTGTTGTGGATGTCTGAGTCGGAAGGATAGAATAGAGGGGGGTAAACAACACTGCAGGCACTGAGACGAAGGCACAGAAACACTACCTAGTGGATCTGTGAGATCCAGCACCAGCATCGGAGTGTTAAATAAACTTCCACTAAACATGGAACTCGGGTAATCTCCAGCCAGAATAGACTGAAAAAAATATCTATCTTCAACCTTTATTTAATCTTCTGTGTTTCACATCAGATTCAAAAACATGCTATATTTTAAAGGTGCCTTTAAGATCTTATATTGATTTCTTGGTAATGCGTTAACAATTGTTATCTATCTCTCTCTCTCTCTCTCTCTCTCTCTCTCTCTCTCTCTCTCTCTCTCTCTCTCTCTCTCTCTCTCTTGCGCGCGCGCAAGCTTTCACAGCCTAGCTGCTTCTTCAGGCAGAAGGGAAGGAGAGGGAAAAGGAAATGATGAGGGTTTTAAGGGTGTGCGTAAGGAGCCATTCCAATCCTGGGAGAGGAAAGACTTACCTTGGGGGGAAAAAAGGAGGGTAAACAAATACACACCCACCCACCCACACATATACACGAACACAATGTGTTTCTGCCTGAAGAAGCAGCTAGAATTTGTGTGTGTGTGTGTGTGTGTGTGTGTGTGTGTGTGTGTGTGTTTTATTTGTGACTATCACTACCTGTGCTCCTTCGCCTGGTAAGTATTTATATATATATATATACTTACTCCAGTCCCGTAACCCGGAGGGTGTACACGATCAAGGGCAGAGCCACTTGCGATAGCACCTACGTGATTTACCAACTGACATGCCTGCACTGTGAAGCGTTCTATGTGGGAATGACCAGCAACAAACTGTCCATTCGCACGAACGGTCACAGGCAGACAGTGTTTGTTGGTAATGTGGATCACCCTGTCGCTAAACATGCCTTGGTGCACGGCCAGCACATCTTGGCACAGTGTTACACCATCCGGGTTATCTGGATACTTCCCACCAACACCAATCTTTCAGAACTCCGGAGATGGGAACTTGCCCTTCAACACATTCTCTCTTCCCGTTGCCCACCTGGTCTCAACCTTCGCTAAATTCTAATTCCCGCCCACCATCTTTAACATCTTTGCCTCGGTTCTGTGGACAGAGCCTCTGCCTGAAGTGGCATCTCTGTCCAACTTCTTTGGTTTCTACAAATGTCTGCCTAGGTGTGTTTGGCTGTGGATATGTGTGAGTGTGTGTGTATTTGTTTACCTTCCTTTTTGTCCCCTAAGGTAAGTTCTTCCACTCCTGGGATTGGAATGGCTCCTTTTCCACTTCCTTAAAACCCGTATCCTTCCCTTTCTCCTCTCCTTCCTCCCTCTTTTTCCCGAAGAAGCCACCACTGGTGGCGAAAGCTCGAATGGTTGTGTGTTTTTGTGTGTGTCTGGTGTTCCTATCGACGAGCCTGTACTTTAGGTAAGTCAAAACTCTTTATTTTATACTATATATATAAAAAAGAGATGACTTACCAAAAGGACCGGCTCGTCCATAGAAACAAATAAAATCACACACATACAAGCTTTTGCCACCACTGGCAGCTTCTTCAGGAAAAAGAGGAAAAAAGGGAGGAAAAAGGGAAGGATATGGGTTTTAAGGAAGTGGAAAATGAGTCATTCCAATCCCAGGAGTGGAAGAACTTACCTTAGGGGAAAAAAAGGAAGATAAACAAATACACACACACACACACACACACACACACACACACACACACACACACACACACACTCACACATATTGAAACGCAAATGCAATATTTATATCCTGATAGGAGTTTTTCTGCTATAATATTAATATTGTCATTAATTTCATTCGTACCAATAAAGCCCGTTTTGTGGTGCACCGTAAAAATTATTAGTTCATATGTTGTGGTGTACCATTTAGACTTAAATGTCTTGTGTACGATATGGACAACATCTTCGATATTTTAAAATCTCATTGTTTTCCATATTCCTTGGAACATGCTTTAGGACAAATACCGGTCAGAATGAAATAAATTATAACAATACAGCAAACAATCTTACAAATGTTGTTGAAACATAACACGCTACAGAAAAATATTTTGTTTGGTATATGTTTGCTATATTTTGATCTCTCTTGGAAAAAAATTCAACTGTATGTTTTCGAACACTTACATCAAAGGCAATACAGAAGGTGAATCCATCAGTTAAAATGACAAAAAGCCTGAGACGAGAGAGATGCAAGCTGTGTCAGGAGTTTCAGATAAACACACTCCTGGTCTCATAAACAGCACTGGAATCATAAATAAGAAATCAAAGGAACAATTTCCTTAGCGTCACTGCGTGGGTGTGGGTGGTTTTTTTTTTTTCCAGCTGCACTGATGGATTTATTGAACCTGTTGAAAGATTTTCTCTGTCACTATAAGATCGAATTCCTGTGCAAACTGGCTGACATTAAATGTAAACTAAAGTATGAATTTCGTATCATCTTTTAAAACATGCCTGTTAATAAAAATGTTTTAACAGCTTTCATGGTCATGTGTCACAAAAATAGAATCAATGTATAGAAAACCCTAACAGTTAAAATTTGCAATGTCACAATGAAGTACACGGCAAAGTGATGAAATAAAGAACCAAAACTTCCAACCCTCTGGAGAATATACACACAACTCCATGAAGTCGCACATGGAATTAACACTAAAAACTGCCGTTGATGATGCTTCACAAATAAAAAAGTGGAAACACCTTTCATTTAGTTACAATAAACGGAAATAAACCTCCACAAATATTAAATACTGTTTAATTTATACATTGCTCATCACAAAATACTACAGTTATTTCTATATACCTGTAGATAAAAAAGCTTTGAGTATTAATGATTGTGTAAAACATGAATTCCTTCCCAGACTATCATTTCGAAAAAGGGTTCACCATCTTTAACAATTTATAAGATATTATGATTGCCACTAAACAATTCACGTTGCACAGGGAGAGAACTGGCATGCTAGTTGCGATGCTTCCATACTGTAGGTATACAAACTAA
Organism: Locusta migratoria; assembly: GCA_026315105.1. NCBI lineage: Eukaryota > Metazoa > Arthropoda > Insecta > Orthoptera > Acrididae > Locusta > Locusta migratoria. Next base: position 599,094,299 of record CM048745.1, read on the forward strand.
AATCTCAGAAACAGAGACAGGTATCGTCCTGCTCTCAACTTTAAAAATAATTTCGAATTATTAGCTTCATTTCATCTGCAATGATGTATCATCTAAAATGAACCATATGCAAAGTAGCCAGTGACTAAGTTTTTCGATGTAAACACTTAGAGTTTAATGCAATAGGTTACTTAAGAATTAAGTATCTGAATAACTATAACAGGGTGGCCACCGAACCTTGAAACCGGGGAAAACCGGGAAAAAGCCTTGAATTTGAAAAAACCGGGGAAAACCGGGAAAAAACCTTGAATTTCAGCCAGAAACCGGGATTTTTAACCCATGAGATCTCGCGGCTTCAAGAGTTAAATGATCTTTCGCGTGTATAGCCTATTGCTGAGATTACACGACCGGTTCGATATGCACTTAATAAATGTAAATAAGTAATCCTTGTAGTTTTAGTAAGATCAAACCTCAAAGTTTAATATTTAAAAGTAACAAAATGCCAGTCGTTTTTAAATTACGGTGAGCAAAATGCTCAGATCGCCAGTGCACGCGGATTAAATAATATTCATCGCTTTATTTTTGTATACAAAAACTTTTTCAAATATATTTCTGGGCATTTTAAAATGTTTTATAATTATAGGGTACGTATTCCGTTGTCTATTTCTGTATTTATCTCGAAGTGTTGTTCAACCACGCGACTTAATTCCTCGCGATGTAATTCGCAGAGACGCGACGTTATCATAAGGCGCCATTACGAAATCGCAGCTAGAATGAAAGACGATATTTATTTGTACTAAATTTTAGCAATTTTCGTAATTGATGATAACCCCCCTCCCCTCAGTGATATCCCATCAACACAGATCTCGCTTGTCTGATTCCGTGTTGAAAAATCTCTTCACGGAAGCATTTTGTTGGTTTTAACTATAAACTCCATAAAAATTGGTGTGGTGATGCTCGGTCGCTCAAGCTTACCCCCAAAATATGAGTGGGAATGCTAGGCGTACCCCACTGAAAATTTTGGTATCATTTTTTCTTTACATTATATTTCTTGACTGTAATTAAAATCGACTCTCTCATCCCATTGATGGCCGGCTGGCTTTTGAAAGACACCGCTCTAAAAAGATTATTTTAAACGGCTAATTGAATTCGTTGGCATTAAAATCCACGTTCTCATGTGAGTCAAGTGACCGTTTTCTAAATAGTCCGAATGTTAATGGAATTCCGCTCGTTAAGTCAATATTGTAAACCAAAGGCGACAACATTTTAATGGTATTAAATAACTAGAAATGAAGTGGGTTTGGTACGATACATTGAAAATGTTTACGCTACGAATTTAATTCCCGGTATCTTTTGAGGTAACCTTTTGACAACCACATATTTTACCTGTGAGCCGACATACTTGTGTAGACTGCCCTATCCCTTCTAGCTAAAATATTCTGTAAACAGACAGTCCTCATAACACATAACTTGTGAAGGTCTTTGTGTTTTAGTTGGTAGCCCTACAAAATTCTCTAAACGCAACAGCTAGTGATAGATTTTTTTCTGAATTTGAATTTTCAGGCTTCAACAATTTCTCAACAATTAAATGTAGTAGTCGGACCTTAGTTTCTGCTCTTTTTGACCTGTGTCACCTGTGCATGGAATTACGTCTTAACCCTTTCCCTCCTCTCATCTTTATCTGTCCCTCTAGCCGCAACCATTTGTTCAAAGATTGTAAATAGCATTGCTGGGCTTCCAATAATTCATTGTGACTAGATTGTCATTACCTCGAGAAAACAAAGAGCATTAGACTACAATGCATTGTCAAAATATACATCGTTGCTTGATGTCTAAGTTGGAGTAAATGCAACAATACTTCCAAATAATTTTATCAAGGTAAAGGAAACAAAATAATTAAAAAACTTTATTACTAATTGTCCAATGTCTAAATTAGTAGTCAACAGTTTGAAAATGTTATTAACTACGGCAAAGGAAACATATCCTACACACTGATGGCATGTGTAGTCATCCCAAATTTCCCTCCAAAAACTAAAAATAATCAAAAATTCTGTCAAATACACATTAATCCAATCATTATTTATAAATATACGCAAAGAAATATTTTTGTTCATAAATAAATAAAATTTGGAGTTAAAAGGGTTAATGTCTTGCATGTGAAAATCGTTAAAATGGATAAGTATATAGTGAAATAAAAAAGGACTTCGACTTATTATCGTGATGGTGACGGAGATATGGAATCGATAGCGTGCATGTTTTGTATAAGTTTTTGGCTCTGCTTTGTATTTATTTATTTAGAAATACCTGGGTACACCACTGAGCATACCCCAAGATTTTCAAAAGTCGGCATCTATGTTCATTAGTAATAATTATAGATGATTGCTGTGACTGGCGTAACATTGGTAATTAGAGCTCCTAAATATCCATGCTGAATCGTCCGCCATGTTTCCCCCGAAATGGTTGAAATTGCGCTGCACCAACAGCATAGAGGCGCACGTCTTGCCATCTTTCACAAATGATTTCGCGAAAACTAATGGGTAGAAATATTTAATTTTTTTCGTTACTTAAATCTTTATGTGTCAACATTTTGACGAAATCTGCATAATTTCGTGAATAGCCATAGTTAGTAAGATATTGGCTTTGAAATAAGAAACAGCGCTAGGCTAGGAAAAGTTTGCAGTAAAAAATAAGGGCTGCTATGTTGTTTAGTTTGGTGCATGTTACACCATATGTTGCTGTGAATCAAATTTTCCTGATGTATTGAAATTTATTTTAAATTTAGCAGGAGTTCGTTACCTTTCACTCAAATTGCTAAAATTTATTTTATGTAGCGGACTCATTTCCTATGCTGATAAGGCCAGCATGAAATATAGTGCGTCTTATACACGGTTAGAGGTATCAAAATGATATTTTGGCAAATAACACTCAAAGAGGGGCGTATTTTGCCGTATGGTTACTACGCAAAACTTCATTAACTGTCGCTTTATTCAAAGAAATGTAATTTTTTTAACGAAAAAGAGTTAAATTAGTGATTTATTCATCAGTTTTGAGGTATTCCTTCATCAGTCACAAATGTTTTTTTCGTTGCTTGTTGTCCAACTTGTTTCAGACCTACTACTCAGTTTGCGAAAACTAATAGGAGTTACGTTCCGTAGCAGTAATAGAACAAAAATTACTAAATCTAACGTGGATTTTATGCGAGTATACTAGAAAATGACAGGTATCAAGAAACTCTTCACTATCTAATGAACTGACTTGTTCTCATTTCCTCACATAATAAAGCACTCTGTATTGAGATATTTACAATGTCCTTTTGATACAACTGAAAAATTGTAATTAAATATTACATAGAAACACAGCACTTTTGTAGTTTGGGTTAAGAAGTTAGTACCGGTAGCTTCAAGTATGGGCGTTATACAGTAACAACCTGTGCTTAGCTCTAATACTGAAGACGAGGTATTACTATACAGGCGAGCGAATTCCAAATAAAATGTTCAAATGTTTGTAGAGCTTATGGGACTTAACTATGGGGTCATCAGTCCATAAACTTACAAACTACTTATCAACTAGCTAATACTAAGGACGGCACAAATATCCATGCCCGAGGGGGGGGGGGGGGGGGAGGATTCGAATCCCCGACCGTAGTGGCCGTGCAGACCGTGACTGGAGCGCCTCAGTCCCCGCGGCCGGCGAATTCCAATGCTGCATGTTTAACTGACATTATCTCAAGATATACATTTCTCACATAGTTCTTGTTTAAAGACGATGAAAATTTGATGTATTTTGAACATTTCATTCGCTTAATGTGTTCACCTAACTTCAACAGAAAAAAAGTTCCTCGCATGTCGAAAATTCCGTAACGTCGTCAGTAAGTGCATGTTCCTAAGCTGTCAGTATATCCTCTTAATAAACTATTACCGCAAACGAAATTAAAATGAAAATGTAGTGTAGTCCTTCACGAACACATTCATGAAAATTGCAGGTTCATACAGCGAGTATGAGCGAGTTGAATGAAGCGCGAGGTAACGTGTGAGCTTCGTCCAGAACGTGATAACTCCTACAGCTTGGGAAAAATGGCGGACAGTTCAGCTCGGGTTTATAGGAGTCTTAATGGTAATATATAAATAGTCACCATGTACGTGTTGTTGATGGCTGAACTGTTGTTCATGAGGGCCCAGCTAGCGCCAATGAGGAGTTGCGGTAACAATTACGAGGATAATTAATTTACTTAGCGGGAGGGGAGTGTCATTTTGAAATGGGAATCCCGATTTTTTATTGAAGACTTGGATTCTAAGGCCCACATCATGTATGGTCTGGTTGAAATTTTTTTTGTTGTTGGTGTTTTTCTTTATACTACAGATGGCGCTGTAAAAGTAAGAAATACATGCCATACTGGTGAAGAAAAGTACTAAACAGGAAATAAAATAAATGAAAACCATATTCATGATGCTTCAGAACGCTACCAAATGATCCCCAAAGTGTTCCATCCCTCTCCCCGCAGTTTACAGGGCAGTCTTCCAAAGTGATACCTTTGTCCAGATTGCCCTTGTCTGAATACCAGCTATAAATTGCCGAAGAAACACTTAATTGAACTTAAATGTACATCTAGTATCATTTGGTTTGATTCTGAAGCATCATCAATATGATTAACCTTTATTTTCTTTCCTGGGTGGTACATTTCTTCAGCAGTATGGCAAATAATTCTTAACATTACAGTGCAATATGTTGCCAGAATCTGAATCTGCAATAAAAATGGGGGTTTCCATTAAAAATTTTACACTAGACACACACACACACACACACACACACACACACACACACACACCGCTCCCAAACGGCGAAGACAGTTCAAGTTTAGTATAATTTCCTAAACCTCTGCTGTCCGTTCATATATATAACATGAGCTGATTCTTTTTAGATCAGTTTGAGGTACAATGCCACAATTTTTCTGAGCTCTGTGTCCCCCCCCCCCCTCCCCCACGCGCAAATCATGGATTCATCACTGCTTGATGTCTATTACAACGTGACAAGGTTTAACTTGGATGACATGTGTTTTTAAAATATGTAACCCCTTTGAGCAAAATTAAGTTTCGTGAAAACCTGGAAAATAATTATTTTTAACCTTGAAAACCTGGAAAAAACCTTGAATTTGAAAATGAAGATTTGGTGGCCACCCTGTATAAGGAATTTTGAGAAAATACCCACTTTGTTATCAAGCTGGGGCATGAAACTAAAAGATATGCAAAATGATTTTTTTGGTGCGTGTAAGTATCCTCAAATTCGACATAGATGTCATAAGGAGTGAACAACACGCACAACCGAAAGTAGTGCTTTCTAATTTTTCAAAGGAGAATCTGTGACGAAAAATTAAATATGGGAACTGATGTAGCTTTGCTTCCTTAACATACAGTGTTTTTAACAGCAAGAAAATCGGAAATTTTATTTTCCTCGTGAATTTCACAAGTCGCCGACCAGAGCTGTCCCTTGGGAAAAGGCAGCGGCTCCTGTCGTGTTGCTGCCGTTCGCTACAGCCGGAAAAGGGAGGGGGGGCGAGTCGCAGTTGCAGACTCGTCTTGGACAACCTACCTTAAGGTTGCAAAAATAGAGATCGTTTAACTTACCCAAAGCACAGACTCGTTGACAGATACAAAAAATAAATAAATAAATAAAAATATAAAAACACACATGTACACAAAGATTCAAGCTTTCACAACCGGTAGCCACTTCATCAGGAAAACAGGAAGGAAGGAGAGGAAAATGGGAAGGATGCGGGTTTGAAGGGAATGGACGAGGAGTCATTCCAATTACTTACCTTAGGGGGGGGGGGGGGGGAGGAAAGGTAAAAAAAAGCACGCTGTGTTTGTCGGTACAGTATTTCCACATACACAGTTATTTTAGGATTGCATTTTCTTCTTCTAGAGATTTCAGTTCTCTTTCAAGAGGCACAATATCACTTTATAGCACATTTATTATTATTTCATTTTTATGGTGCTTACTAATCGGTAGCACAGTGTAGAGTGGCAGACTACAAATCGACAAGGTTGTGGGTTCGATCCCTGTCAGGTCCTAGGATTTTTGTCATTTTCCAATTCTTTCACCTCTGGCAGTGTTGCTAATGTGAAAAATATCGAGTAGCAACGTGGTTCAGCACCCACGCTATACTGTAGGTCACCCCTCTAACTGGCTGGGTAAGACAGTTCGAAGGTCGGGGGAAGGCAACAGCAGACCACCTCGAAATAGGACCATGCCTAGTAAAGCACTGTGGTGTTCAAATCGATCTTCAGATTGTTGACTGCTTTACCTTTTTTTACTAATTTGGATGTTTCACACTGTAAACAGTCGGAAAAAGATCAGGGAACATCATCACTTACGAATATGATTTACTTTTGTGCACATTTCATAAAGTCAAAAATTGCACTTCAGGATGCCTTTTATCACTTTTCTGAACTGCTTACATGTAGAACTATTTTATTTTTTATTTTTTTATTTTTTTTATTTTTTTTTTTTTTTTATTTTTATTTTTTTTTTTTCTGATAGAGACGTGTTGTTACACTTTTCATTTGATGTCATCTTGCCACTCTTTTTTATGAACAGCCTCTAAGAGTGAGTTTATATAGTTGTTTTAACAATATTTACAAATAAAATTGATTGCCACTTATGATTGCATCAAAGTTTTCATTTTAACTTGTTGAAAATCTTTACTAGAAAACTCCTTGCTCCATTCTTCCCATATCATTTAAACAATGTCAACAATATATTCCCATTGGAACTTTGGATTTTTACCATTCATTTCAAACATGCAGGGTAAATCATTAATGACATTCAACAAATTTCTCTCTTCATTTATGATGGCAGTCTTGGGAGGTTATTGTTTAAAACATTGAATGTTTTTGATACAGGCTTCTTTGATTTCCTTTTAAACAATATTCCCTTGTGTGCCTTGGATGACTCAGTGCACATTGTCCATAGTAGAATTGTATAGACAGTAGTTACCACTAAAATCACTAAATTTATTATGGAAAAATGGGCAAGACCTCTTATCTGGCGACTCCTCACATCGTTGAGAGGTGAAGGATGGGTTAAAGGGCAGACTGAAAAATTCTGAAGTCCGACTGGGTTTCAAACCCTCAACCCTTCTGTTTCCAGTCGAACACTTTACCCCAAGACCACCGAGCCCGACGTTTACCATAATAAATTTGAATGTATCGCCCCTCAAGTGTGACACACTTTTATAAGACGTTACTAGCATCGCTGTAACCAGGGTGACAAAATTGTTAGGTATCCTATGCATATCCAAAGATTCGGGTTTCACTTCTGTTCTAGTCTCTGCCTTCTTCAAAGTACGCAATTGATTTCTGTAAAAGAAGTGATAAGTGACAGAAAAATCGGTTTCATAAATGTTTGGGGTGCATTTGTAACTGAAGGTGTACCCACAATAGTTCTGTAAAGTTAGTTTGAAGGTTGGAGGCAGGCAAGGATGTATCACATCCTATAGAATAAATGCCAGTGAATCACTGTGGTATTCATTTTGACCTTTGGTTTCAGACAGTATTACTTGAATTATAGCCAAGTTTAGAGTGCTAAGTTTGTTGCGTTAAAAGAAAGAATATTAAAATGGAAACACAGGCAGTAATTAAACATGCTGTGTTGCGTTGTAAGTTTTGCACTTGTAAAAAAAGTACCTACTTCAATTATATGAAGCCTCTTGACTTGGTTTTGCTTTGGCACCTTTGCTTTGGGACAGCTACTGTACCAGGACCACAATTTAGCTAGCTCAAGGTGTTCTGAAGGAGCCTTCATTGAGTCAGATTCCATATGTAAACAGTTGTACTTAAAGACTTTCATTTTTCATACTGGACCTGTGAACACCTTCTAGGGTGTGTGTGTGTGTGTGTGTGTGTGTGTGTGTGTGTGTGTGTGTGTGGTCACATAAGTTCTTAACATTTTGCTGTTTTAACTTATTCAGAAGTAGTTGTTCTTCTATATTTAAGTTCTCTGTACTGATTTATTTGCAGTCACTACTTCAGTAACTATATCCAACCATTCACAACAAAATGTATTCGTGCTGTCATTAATGTATTGAAAGTTCTTATTTATATAGAAATTGTGCCTAAGGCAATACAGACATTATTTGTTATTTTTGTTTTAGTGATGATTATATTATTTTTGCTGGAGGGATGCCTCGAGCTAGTTATAGTGATCGGCACACTGTCACAGTTCAGCATGGGGAGAAGCATGTTGTATTTGACTTCACATCCAAAGTTATAGATTTCTTCACAGTTGCTGCAGATGAAGAGGATACAGGTCAGTTCTGTACTAACATTTTAACATTGTTACATTATTGAACAACATTACCATTATTATGTAAACAGACTTGTAGAAAGGAGAGAATTTATATATCTGGATAAAATTTTGAGCTTTCAATGAATAGTTTCACTGTCTTCAGAAATAACTGTCATGGGTCCTGTTGGGGTATTGATTTATAACACCTAGACAACAATTTGGTTGGCATACAGCATATTAATAAAACCGTGACACATATTCTCCTTACCTGTACTGGTGGTGGCAATATTCATAAATAATTCAGCACATTATCTGCCCTTTTAAGTGGGGAGAGGTTGCTTACACTATTGAGACTAATAGCCATTGTACTGTTTGAAGTCATTCTTTTACATTCTTATATGTATTGCCTGTGTAAAACATAATTCCAGTATGTAAAGTATGATACAACATTTTTGTTTCATCAAGCATTTTTCACTCTTTATTAATGACACTGTGTTCATAAATTGTTGATTTATCATATTCTCAATATTTTAATGAACATTTTGTTTCCTGTGAAACAGTTGGTATCGGTACAGATAAACAAACAAAATGTACAACAACACTTGATAAGCTGCCTGCTTTGTATCTTCTTTTGATGTGCTTCATGTAGAAAAATTGTCATGCGTAAAACAGCACAAGACCTATTTTATGACCACTCAAGAAGCTGAAGAAGATGGCGTTAAAGGATAGTCTAGGTCTCAATGTCCCTAGAATATCTTTCTGAATGCAGAAGCAAATGTAGTCTGTACTGTAACCACCCATAGTGCAGAGCACTAGTAACATTAAAATCATTTACTTTGAGAAACAAGCAATTGCCAAACAGTTTTAGAAATGAACACAGACTAATGTTTGAAGAAATTAAAATTTTAATCCAAGCTACTACATTCTTACTGAGATTCCGTTAATAAAGAAGTGGTAGATATCTGAATGCATAAAGACACCTTCATTTGGCACAGTGGATATAATCTTAATATTCATGTAATGAGCTGCTGATATTGAGGAGACAGAGAGAAATATGCCAAATTGTTCATGTTCTTATGACAACACTGTCACTACTAATGCAAACTTGGATACAGTCTCTGGCAGCATGACATAATGAAGCCATATACAGTCCAATCACATCCTTTCTGTAGGCTATAAGTCACTACAAAAGCCCTGGGAGTTGAACTGGGATTTTGTTGAAAGCCTATGATTTTACAAAGATTTTATGTTACCAGGCTGTTTTACACAAGAAAACACTATATAAGTGTAATCAAGGGGAAATACAGCTGTTACTTTTTCTGAGGGCATGCAGCTAATAATGGCATCTTCTTGGGTAAAATATTTCGGAGGTAAAACAGTCTCCCATCCAGATCTTCATGTGGGGAGTACTCAGGAGGACGTCGTTATCAAGAAAAACAATACAGAGATTCTATGGATCAGAGCATGGAATATTCTATCCCTTAAGCTGGTAAGTAAGTTAGAAATGAATATGTTGAAGTTAGATATGTCTGGGATTGGTGAAGTTAGTTGGAAAGCTGTACAGGATTTCTGCTCAGGGGGAACACAGGCCATGCCACAATGGATACCCTGGCCCCCATTAGATCACCGAAGTTAAGCATGGTCAAGCATGTCTAACACTTGCATGGATAACTGCACTGGCATTGTTTGCAAGTGTAGTGCACTCATCCCTTGTGAGGCCAATTGAGGAGCTACTTTATTGAGTAGTGGCTCCAGTCACACAAACCAACATAGCGGTCTGGAGTATGAGGTGCTGATCACGGCGGCCTGTCAGTACCCAATGAGCCCTTAAAGGCCTGTGTGGGATGGAGTAGTACAAGATTATAAATGCAAAATCAGTTGTGTGGATGGTGGTGGGGGGGGGGGAGGGGGTGGATACAAGAGTATGTCTAATTCTGAATAGAAAATAGGAATTCTGGCAACATATTGTTATTAACGGCATATCAATGCATTATGACTTCAAAGACAGATGCGAAGCCAACACCAACCACAGTAATGAAAGTTTATATGCCAACTAGCACTGCTGAGGAGGAGGAGGTTGGAAAAAATGTGTAATGAAGTAAAAGTAGTTACTCAGACAGCTGAGGGAGAGGAAAACTTGATTGTGATGGAGGATAGATATTGCTAAGACTTTCCGGGCTAATATGCCATAGTCTTACGGATTTGTTATTAAAACCCGTTGCTTAATCCATATTTGAGAGGGAAATTCTGAAGGGCGATTGTGGCTCTATTAAATGTCCAATACACACCCTGGCTTGTTACTGACTGCAGCTGAATTTGTTTTTTTGTGCGCTCACACGCAGAGGTGTAACGTCAGATGTCTCAGATACATGGGTACAGTTCACTGTTGCCGATTGACATTGTCTGCTTTTAATTTCGTCCCATGGTGGAAGACTGTTACATTTCTTCTTCTACACCGGAGTCCAGATTTCATTCAATTTCACACCCTCCTCCACCCTATTGCAATTATAGGGTGTTTTACAATTTCTATAGCCCACCCTCATGAACCACAGACATTGCCGAGGTGGGGTGGCTTGCGTGCTTCAACGATGCAGATAGCCGTACCGTAGGTGCAACCACAGCGGAGGGGTATCTGTGGAGAGGCCAGACAAACGTGTGGTTCCTGAAGAGGGGCAGCAGTCTTTTCAGTAGTTACAGGGGCACCAGTCTGGATGATTGACTGAGCTGGCCTTGTAACATCAGCTAATGTGGCTTTGCCACACAGCTACTGCGAATGGCTGAAAGCAAGGGGAAACTACAGCCGTTACCTTTCCCGAGGACATGCAACTCTACTGTATGAAAATATGATGATGGCATCCTCTCGGGTAAAATATTCCAGAGGTAAAATAGTCCCCCATTTGAATCTCCGGGCGGGGACTACTCAGGAGGATGTGATCATCAGGAAAGACAATACTGGCATTCTACGGGTCGGAGAGTGGAATGTTAGATCCCTTAATCGAGTAGGAAAATTAGAAAATTTAAAAAGGGAAATGGATAGGTTGAAATTATAGTGGGGACTAGTGAAGTTCGGTGGCAGGATGAACAGGATTTCTGGTCAGGTGAGTACAGGATTATAAATACAAAATCAGTTGGGGGTATCACAGGAGTAGGACTGATAATGAATAAGAAAATAGGAATGCGGGTAAACTACTATGAGCAGCACAGTGATCGCGTTATCATAGTCAAGATAGATACGAAGCCAACACAGACAACAGTAGTACAGGTTTATATGCCAACTAGCTCTGCCGATGAGATCAAAGAAATATATGAGGAGCTAGAGGAAATTATTCAGACAGTTAAGGGAGAGGAAAACTTAATTGTGATGAGAGACTGGAATTCAGTAGTAGGAAAAGGAAGAGAAGGAAAAATAGTAGGTGAATATGGACTGGGCAGGAGGAATGAAAGAGGAAGTCGCCTGGTATAATTTTGCACGGAACATGATTTAATCGTAACAAACACATAGTTTAAGACTCACAAAAGAAGGTTGTATACGTGGAAGAGACCAGGAGACACAGGAAGGTATCAGATAGATTTTATAATGGTAAGACATAGATTCCGGAACCAGGTCCTAAACTGCAAGACATACCCAGGGGCAGATATAGACTCTGACCATAACTTGTTAGTCATGAACTGTAGGGTGAAACTGAAAAAACTGCAGAAAGGTAGGAAAATAAGGAGATGGGACTTAGATAAATTGAAGGAAAGTGAAGTTCTGGAGAATTTCAGAGGGAGATTTAGGCAACAATTGACAGAAACAGGGGGAAATAAAACAGTAGAAGAGGAATGGGTAGCGACGAAATAGTGAAGGCAGCTGAGGACAAAATAGGTAGGAAGGCAAGACCAACAAAAAATCCTTGGATATCACAGGAAATACTAAATTTAATAGATGAAAGGAGAAAATATAAAAATGCAATAAATGAAACAGGCAAAATGGAGTACAGACGACTAAAAAATGAGATTGACAGGAAGTGCAAAATGGCTAAGCAGGAGTGGCTAGAAGCCAAATGCAAATCCGTAGAAGAATGTATAAGAAGGGGAAAAGTAGATACCGCCTACAGGAAAATAAAGGAGACGTTTGGGGACAGGAAGGGCAGCTCTACGAATATCAAGAACTCGGATGGGAAACCAGTTCTCAGCAAAGAAGGGAAAGCTGAAAGGTGGAAAGAGTACATAGAGCAGCTCTACAAAGGAAATGAACTTAGAGACGATGTTGTAGGAAGGGAAGAGGAAGTAGATGAAGATGAAAATGAAATAGGAGATACTATACTGAGAGAGGAATTTGACAGAGCCTTGAAAGACCTATGTCGGAACAAGGCCCCAGGAGTAGATGACATACCCTCAGAGCTACTAAAGTCTCTGGGAGAGCCAGCCATGACAAAATTATTTGAACTGGTGTGTAGGATGTATGATACAGGCGAAATGCCCTCAGACTTTAAGAAAAATGTAATAATCCCCATTCCAAAGAAATCAGGCGCAGACAGTTGTGAAAATTACAGAACCATCAGTTTGATAAGTCATGGTTGCAAAATTTTAACACGAATTATCTACAGGAGAATGGAAAAGCTGGTAGAAGCTGACCTCGGGGAAGAACAGTTTGGATTCAGGAGGAACGTAGGAACCCGGAGGGCAATACTCACTTTACGTCTTATCTTGAAGATAGATTAAGGAAAGGCAAACTTACATTTTTAGTATTCATAGAATATATGACTTCAACTGCTATTGGGCAAAGCTGAAAATGTGTACCCAGCCGGGATTCGAACCTGGGTCTCCTGCTTTCTAGGCAGTTGCGCTGACTCCTACACCACTGGGGACACAGTGATCACCGCACCTGCAAGGACTACCCATGCACGCCTCCCGTCAGATACAAATTCCCAGCTTCGCCCTGCCCATAGTACTCAAACTCGTAGTTTAACTAATTTCCGTAAGAGTAAGGGCTTCAAACTTGCCCACCCCTCCCCACTAACGATAGGATCATTGCCCGTCACCGGCATATTATATATATACATGTGGCGTTTGTTCGGAAAGAACAGACATCACATTCTGATCCTGCAGCTGTTATTATTTCATATTCATAGAATATATGACTTCAACTGCCACATGTATATATATTACATTTTTAGCTTTTGTAGATTTGGAGAAAGCTTTTGAAAATGTTGACTGGAATACACTCTTTCAAATTCTGAAGTCAGTAGGGGTAAAATATAGAGAAAGGAGAGTTATTTACAACTTGTACAAAAGCCAGACCGCAGTTATTAGACTCGAAGGGCATGAAAGGGAAGCATCAGTTGGGAAGGGAGTAAGACAGGGTTGTAGCCTTTCTCCGATGTTATTCAATTTGTACATCGAGCAAGCAGTGAAGGAAAGCAAGGAAAAATTTGGAATAGGGATTCAAGTTCAGGGGGAAGAAATAAAAACATTGCGTTTTGCTAATGACATTGTAATTCTGTCAGAGACAGCGAACGACCTGGAAGAGCAGTTGAATGGAATGGACAGTGTGTTGAAGAGAGCGTATAAAATGAACATTAACAAGAGCAAAACAAAAATAATGGAATGCGGTCTTAGAAAATCAGGCGATGCTGAAGTAATTAGATTAGGTAACGAAACAATGAAGGTGGTAGATGAGTTTTGTTACTTGGGTAGTAAAATAACATGCGATGGTTGTAGTAAAGAGGATACAAAATGCAGAATGGCAATGGGAAGAAAAGTATTTTTGAAAAATAGAAATTTGCTAACATCTAATATTAATTTAAGTGTAAGGAAGTCTTTTCTGAAGGCATTTGTGTGGAGTGTTGCCTTGTATGGGAGTGAAACATGGACGATAAGCAGTGCGGACAGGAAGAGAATAGAGGCTTTTGAATTGTGGTGCTATAGAAGAATGCTAAAGATTAGGTGGGTAGATCGCATAACTGATGAAGAGGTACTGAACAGAATTGGTGAGAAAAGGAATTTTTGGCATACCCTGACTAAAAGAAGGGATCGCTTGGTAGGACACATTCTTAGACATCGGGGAATCGTAAATTTAGCATTGGAGGGAAGTGTGTGGGGTAAAAATCGCAGAGGGAGACCAAGATACGCGTATAGTAAGCAGATTCAAATAGATGTGGGTTGCCGTTCTTATGAGGAGATGAAAAGGCTTGCTCAGGATAGAGTAGGGTGGAGAGCTGCATCAAACCAGTCTCCGGACTGAAGACCATAACAACAACATAGCCTCTCTGTAAGTTCTTCATTATATCCATTTGTGGCTATCAAAACATGAATTATACCAATTTGAATAAGGTGGTGTTCTGGCTGAAAAACATGTTAAGCAACAGCTGATCTGTCAGTCTCCCCTTCTACTGTTACCCTTGTGCTCTTCTAGTAATTTTGTGACAGTTCTCTTTCTGGTACCTACATACACACCCCCACAGCTACATGGAATCCTGTAAATTCTTGCTCTTTCCAGGGTTTTGCAAGTATCATTTGTCGATTTTGGGTGATCCTGTATCTTCAGAGTAGGTTTTTATATTATAGCGATATTCCATTTTAAAACGTTTCCACGTTACAGAGTTCTGTTCACTGACTCAGTGATTGTGGTCTTCACGTCTTAATAAATCTCCACAGCATCAAAGTTGAGGACAGTTACCTTGATACCTCGTGGATGTAGAATCTTCTTAAAACACACCACCTACATAACCTGCTTATGGGAATCCCTAGAATTCATTCAGAATACGTGCAGCTAGAGAAATGTTCTCTACATTAAGACAAGAACTCGGAGCAAACACAAAGTATCTGAAAAGCTGTTTAATTTCATCACTTTTACCCTAAAATGGATTACAACAATATGTACATCGATGCCCAAACCGGCATAGTGGCGGCTCAGAAAGCTGTTAAGACTGCCTTTTTCGGTCTTTGTGTGGCCTCCTTTTATAGTCTGGCCTTTTTGATGGGATGACACTATATGATTTCCGCTTTGGTGCTGTTCTGTCCACGAGCGCCTTAATACATTTTCCAATTAATATACAAAACTACATACCAATTATACACACAAAATATGGGCATACCGGGCGAGTTGTGAAAGAATAAGGTTCACCACACAGCTGTTGTTTCAAATAAGTTTAATTTGTCTTCATCACACTGCACATATTAAATATCATAAAAATGTTGTTTGTACGACTCGAGCCCCCACGCAACTATGCACTTTAGCCCATGCACTGAAATCCTTCAGCTGCAAAGGCCAAAAAAAAAAGCACTTTGACTCTCAAGTCCACCTTGCGCCTTTAAAGTATCACCGTTACCACGAACAATTGCAGCTGTAACTCTAAGGCTGTTTAAGGCTATTGATAATATAGACATTAAGAATGCGACTAATAATGTAGGCGCACAGGTGTTTCTGCAAGGACCTACTGTGTTTTGCGGTGGTGTTTTCCAGTTTACAGTTACTAGAGCTGACACTAATCCGAGTCATGGTAATGGTTGGATTACAGCTGCAATTGTTCGTGGTAACGGTGATACTTTAAAGGCGCAAGGTGGACTTGAGAGTTTTAATAATAGAGATGTGATTGCTTATCGGACATTTCAAGTGTTTGAAGTGTATAATAAGGATATGGGTAAATCGTATTACTCTTGTAACATGCCATTTGTTGTTAGAACTCGTAATTATCGTAGAGTTAACGAACAGGAAGGCGTCGCTATTTGGATTAAAGGAATGTTGAATTGTAGTAAGATTAGAGTTATTGGAGATGTGTTGTATTATTATCGTCATTGAAATAAAGAAGAATTTTTAGTTTCAATAAGAGTTTTATTTTAAGATAAGGACACACACACACACACACACACACACACACACACACACACACACACCTGAGTTGGTCAGGAGGATAGGTTACCGGTTAAACAGGAATGCAACAGCAACAACAAATGGAGAAATACTGGAGGGTACCAGCAATGGGGGGAGTAACGACTCCCCTAAGCGGGAGTATTGATGTGTGCGCGCAACGGTGCCGCGTAATCATGGGCCCCTGCGCGGTATGCAACCCGCGCGAGTAGTGACGTCAGCGATAACGGACCGCCGCGGCGACGCCAACCGCCGCGCTGTCGCGTGCCACTAGACTTCCTTTGGCACGCGTCCGCTCTAAGACTGCTGCCTCCGAGCCGCCACAGAGTCTAAGTCCCGCTCAAGGTCATACCGACGCCAACCGCTGCCAACTAGAAGGGCAAGAATCTGAACAAAATCTGGATTCCAGTGTTAAAGAAGGAATGTAATAGTCTTTCGCTATGGTATGATACAAAAAGCGGGCAACGGTGAACTGCGCATACCTATCTGAAATGCCTGACGTCACACCTCTGCATGCGAGCTTGTGAAAACGAAATTTAGCTGCACTAATTAATGAGCCAGGATGTGTATCAGACATTCAAAAGAGCATTGATCCCGCTTGAGAACGTCCTCTGCAAATGCGGACAAAACATTGGGTTTTAATAACTAATCCACAAGACCATGGCATATAGATGGACACACACACACACACACACACACACACACACACACACACACACACACACACCATAAATAAACCACAGATATAAAATTCTTAGTTTGTGTTGCCATGATGTTTGTAGTTGGTTTTATAAATATGAATGGTAGGTGTTTGTCCATCTATGCAACTACAAATAATATATGATTTTGAATGAAACTTTCACTCAGCCGTGGATTGTGTGCTGATAGGAAACTTCCTTGCAGATTAAAATTCTGTGCCGAAACCAGGATTCGAAACTGGGACTTTTTGCCTTTTGCGGGCAAGCGCTTTAGCGTCAGAGCTATCCCGGCACGCTTCAGTCAGTCCTCACAACTTTACTTCTGCCAGTATCTCACCTCCTACTTTCCAAACTTGAAAGAAGTTCCCTGCGAAACTTGCAGCATTGGCACCCCTGGAATAAAGGATGTGGTGGAGACATGGCGTAGGCTTAGCCACAGCCTAAGAAATGTTTCCATAATGAAATTTTCACTCTGTAGCATGTTGTCACTGATATGAAACATCCTGGCAGAATTAAAATGTTAATATCAGCGCACACTTCTGAGAAGTTTGAAAAGTAGGAGGTGAGGTACTGGCAGAAGTAAAGTTGAGAGGACTGACCCTGAAGTGTGCTGGGAGACCTCAGTCATCAGAGCGCTTGCCCGCGAAAGGTAAAGGTTCCAGCTTCGAATCCTGGTTCTAGCACACGAATTTAATCTTCCAGGAAGTTTAAAAATATGATTTTTCTTACCAGACACATTTAGTTTTAATTAATTTATTGTTTGTACAACCTTCAGGCAAAAGATCATTATGCACTATGAGTCAGTTATTGTGAAAACAGTGATCAGAACTTTGACATGTGATCGAACTGTACGTGGTTTTTTCGTCTTGGCTCTCCGGGGTGCTTCCATTGGGATATGTGTACCAACTAAATGTCCATTGCCCTTGCAAGTCAGCTTACTTTTTTGAAGAGTCCTCATGTATGCTTAACAACAACAAAATTAAAAAAAAAACCTGATAAACACTTCTTCGTAATACTGTACATGCACTGTTCCATTCAGATATATACTTAAATCAACATACTGTTATTTACAGTAGTGAGCAGTCCTGATAGATCTCTCTCTCTCTCTCTCTCTCTCTCTCTCTCTCTCTCTCTCTCTCTCTCTCTCTCTCTCTCTCTCACATACACACACACAAAATAATCAATTATATTCCTAGATTGATACTAGTAATGTCACACTATCATACATGCACACAAACATGAAACAATTAAAATACCTCTTTGCCCCCCCCCCCCCCCCCCCGCCAATCCACTACTAATCCTGCAATATAATACCTACCCCCCATACCATACCTCTTTTGTTCTCTACACTTCTGCACCACACATCAACAAGTTATGCATTAACAAAATATAATCGGGCATACTACGTCCCTGGGAATGTTCACCCAGATGAGATTGAAGCAGGATTAATTCTTCTTTTTGCTCTACCTACGGAGTTAATAGCACCCCAGTAACCCTCAATTCAATCTTGTTGTACATGAATTCAACATTGTGATTCTCGCTATAGGGTAAGAGTCCTCCCTCAGGCAAGGTGTGTGTGCGTGCATGTGTGTGGGGTGGTGGTGTGTTGTTGTTGTTTTTTTAGTGTTAGTAGTCTGTAAATGCAGGGACTGATCGCCATAACAATTTTGCCCAATAAGTTTATAAGCAATTAAACAATTTAGTAATTAACAACTAAATGCCAAAAACCTGTTTTAGTTGTATTAAGGAAACTCGGCTGACATGACTATAGAACCTTCTGCAATATTATCCTCAATTAATTTGACTAACACGTCTATTCTATTTTGGACAATTTTGAATAGTTGCCTTAAAGTTCTTCTCATGAAATTACAGCTCCCTCTATCCACAACCCAACAAGTGGTGAACCTCATTCATACTGAATTTTTCCAGTTTGACGGTCTTCAGGGATTAAAGACACTCAGTTGCACACAACCAAACAGGATAGCAAAACAACCAACATTGTGATAGTGAAATTGTGTTTCAAAATGCCAATTTACATTTTACGAACAGGGTGCCTCTTCTAATGGATCTTGACGATTGATCTTTGCTACGTCTCTAAATAAAAAGATCTTGAGTGCTCTTTTTTTTTCCCCTGATTTGTTACCAAATTTTGTCAGTTCATTGCACTCCTTACATTCGAAAAATTCAGCAATGGGACCAAAACTTTGGCAATGGTCATCATATCATTAGCTAATAATGTCATCTTTATTGATTTTCTGAGTGAAATCCATTTCTAAAAAGATAGATTAGATGATTTAAACTATTTAAAATAAATAAAAAAAGCTGTATATTTAATAAAGATTGATCAGATGGAATTTTAAATTTATATGATAAAGATAATGCTCACTGCTGCGTTATATTACAACAGAAGTAAATAGCCAGTTTAGTTAACATTATACTACATTCATGTGTTGTAGATTCCAATTTGACATATCAATTAATAAATAATTATTTTCATAATCTTTGAGACTTCAGTTCTAAATGATTTAATTTCATTCTCTTTGTTATTGGAGTTGTCATCTATGAATAAACTGTGACATACACTGTTACATCATTGGCCAAAGTTGACAGGTTGTATTCTGTTCTTCACTCTACCATAAAATATCAACCTTTTAATGAATCAATAGGATTTACTGCTCCAAGCCAAGTATATTGTGACATACAACAGAAAAAGTGTAGATCACTCACAGAAAAGTGTATTTCACTCAGAAAAAAGTGTATTTTCACCCAAGAAAATGCTATTATTTTTACACACTGAAAGGGTGAATTGTCCAGACTTACATGTACCCAACAGACTGTCTGACGTGTAAAATTACTTTTTTAAAAAAAATAGTAATGATTTTTACTCTGTTATATTATACAGTATTTTAATTATTTAAAGAATTGGGGATTAACTGGTTTAAATTTTATGAGTATTACACATAAATTTTCATTATTGATGAATATGAAGCATTGAATTAAAATTTGTGGTGCGGCCGGGAATCGAACCCGGACCTCCATGCTTACTAGGCAGACGTCTTAACCGTTAGACTACCACACCACTAACGATTAAAGCGCCTTGGAATAGTCTAAGTACGAGTTCCCTCCACATCACAGACTTTAATTCAGCTTCTATGTTCCAAAGATAATTGCCACTATTGCCAAGGCTCTCCATGCAGCGGAATAGCACCTCAGCAATGGACATAATGGAACAATCCTGTTTTAGGTGATATAAATATCAATTTAATATGAATAAACAAACCCTGAGACGGATTTTCGTCTCAAATATGTCAGACATTATTGATGAATATGAAGCATTGATATAATGGACATAATGGAACAATCCTGTTTTAGGTGATATAAATATCCATTTAATATGAATAAACAAACCCTGAGACGGATTTTCGTCTCAAATATGTCAAAGACATTATTGATGAATATGAAGCATTGAATTAAAATTTTAATTCAATGCTTCATATTCATCAATAATGTCTTTGACATATTTGAGACGAAAATCCGTCTCAGGGTTTGTTTATTCATATTAAATTGATATTTATATCACCTAAAACAGGATTGTTCCATTATGTCCATTGCTGAGGTGCTATTCCGCTGCATGGAGAGCCTTGGCAATAGTGGCAATTATCTTTGGAACATAGAAGCTGAATTAAAGTCTGTGATGTGGAGGGAACTCGTACTTAGACTATTCCAAGGCGCTTTAATCGTTAGTGGTGTGGTAGTCTAACGGTTAAGACGTCTGCCTAGTAAGCATGGAGGTCCGGGTTCGATTCCCGGCCGCACCACAAATTTTAATTCAATGCTTCATATTCATCAATAATGTCTTTGACATATTTGAGACGAAAATCCGTCTCAGGGTTTGTTTATTCATATTAAATTGACATAAATTTTCATTCTCAATATAACAAGGAAGAATAATCAGGTGAAAATAATGACCGTCAAACCATAAAATAATTCAGAAAATAATCAAAAATTGGGTAGAAACTAATACCAAAAATACCGGTAGAATAAAAATCTCTCCCTCCCTTCAAAATAAACAAGAAGCTGCCTTTGTTATGAGTAACTAAGGGTGGTTGTGGTGGTTGTTGTTGTTGTTGTTGTTGTTGTTGTTGTTGTTGTTGTTATATTATTATGATTATTATTGTTGTTATTATTATTGCTGCTGCTGCTGCTGTTATGATTCTGTACCATTTGTTTTTCTACAGAATATGATGAGCCGGAGACACTAATAGTATTATTGGAAGAAGAATTAGTTGCAATTGATTTGCTCTCGGAAGACTGGCGAATGCTACAATTGCCGTACCTTGTTTCACTTCATGCTAGCGCTGTTACCTGTGCTCAACATATTTCAAATGTTCCGGAAGAACTTTGGGAAGCCATTGTGGTTGCTGGTAAACAGCAAACACTGGAACATTACTCTGAAAGAGTTAGTATTTATATACTTTTTTCCCCAAATTTATAAATACCCAGTTTTGTGAAGTAGCTGCCAAATAGCTCTGCTTCTGTTGATAGAAAAATAATTATTTTTTCATTATTATTATTATTATTATTATTATTATTATTATGTATTAATCATAATTGGTTTTTTAATGTTATGTCCTTATTTTGTGACATAATTAATGCAGTTGACTGGTGTTCAATAAGTGCATCCTTATAAATGTTTCTGTGCACCTGCAGGATCCTCATGCACAGGGTCCACTAACATATCTGCCACATACTATTAATAGTGTACTTAACAAAATGTTAAATTATTGATGAAAAATTTGATTTGTATGTTATAGGCTTACTATTTGTACAGATGTAAAGTTTGTATGTTTATAGAGAGATCATGAATGTGTGAAATTTACCCAAATGATTCATTATTTCAAGTAATTATATTTGGAATGATAGTAGGAAGTAGGGTTGCGCACAAATCTCACTTCAAAAAGCCAAAAGCTTTGTGAAGTGTCAGTCGTGGAAATGTTTACTAAAAGTTCCTCGTCCAGCTGAGAACTGCTCAACATGTAATTAATATTACACAGGAACTAGGAGTTATGAGGGCCACCTGTAATATTGCATATTTGGTGGTCCTCGTTTAGATATAACAAGGAATGTTACGGGCAGAGCATTCTTCGCATTGCCGATAGCAACATGATATTATGAGTGTGGCACTCTTTAACACTTTTGCGACAGAGCCCGAGTGTAGGTCAGGCCACGGAACTGCTTGAAAACAACCGTGCCCGAGTATAGGTCAGGCAGCTGTAGCAGGCTGGTTACTATGGTAGTGCTGCCTGGAACAGCTGTCTGTATGTCCCTTGACTGCCGCTGGCCTCTGTGTTCTGGTTTTAGAACTACATCAAAAGAAACAGCGAGAGACACACAGCAGCTTTCGTGACATGCTGCACCATTATGCATTGTTATAGCCATGAGACGCAACGTTCATCTTCCTGTTTGCCATTTCTTGTTTATTGTTCTGTCAAATATGTCAGATTTTCTGAGTGAGAAAGAAATTTTATAAGCTAATTACCTCCGAATTTACACAAAAGTAAAAACACATTTCTTTGTGAAAGCTAAATCCTAAATTTTTTGTTTGTTATTAATTTTGCCACTAATAATATAATTAAAATAACATTTAAAAATAAACCTTGAGGAATGTAATTTCATAGTATGTTTTCTGCTTTAAGATATCTTAAAAAGAAATGTGCCATTTACATTTCAAAAAAAGGTAAAAATGGCTCGTTCACTGGATCCAGTATGTGTCTCGGCTGTCGGTCTTCGAAGTGTTAAGTGGCACACGGAGGACTTCAGACATTCATTTTTAACCTCCTCTTTTGAAACATTTCTTTATGGATATTTTCTGCTCTACAATGTTTGTCGTCAATGCTGTGTGTTCAAGAACATTTCTTAGTGAATTTTTTATCCACTTCACTTCTGTAGTAGATGTGAAGAAAATTATCATAGTGTAAAACACATTTAACACTGACAAATGGGCACAATGGGTTCACATGACTGTGCAATGGATTTGATCGTAAACTTTCCTCGCAGAGGAAAATAAATTGTAAGAATTAAAAAAACATTCTGGGCAACCAATTGTAACTTGTTATTGGGCTCCTGCCATAAGAATTTAGGTTAGGCTCGATTGATGAACATCTTCAACAAATTGTTAAAAATCTATTCTCCCATATCATGAATACCAAACTCTTCCTTTCCCAACTCTCCACTACTCCCATCCCTTTACCTCATGCATCCTTACTTGTCACTGTTAATGCCTGTCCCCTCCCCACATAGACCATCATCATACATGCCTATGGAACTTCTTTTCCCAACATCCCTCTGAATCAAAACCCAATACCTAATAACCCTCACTAACTATATGCCAACAAACAACTATTCCATTTCCCAATATACTGAAAGTCTGATGAAGACTTTTATGCAATCTACCCTGCAGGCCTAGACCACACACACATCTATCATGCCATATCCCCACACACCCCAAATCCTCCCTCTACTACCTACTCTCTACTCTACTGAAAAGAGTACACTACTTGTCACACAGTATTACCCAGGACTCAAACTATTACACTGCATCATTCACCACGGTTTGATTTTCTGTCTTGTCCTTTAATGAGGAATCCAGCCCAAGTTTCACCCCACCCCTCCTAAAGCAGTGTTTCTGTTGACCTTCCAACCTCCATAACATCTTAACCCACCAGTATGCCAGCCCCAGTCCATTGCCATAGGAATCGTACTCTGTGGAAGACCCCACCTACCCAGCATTTCCTATTCCAGTCCTATCACAGGCTCATCCTACCCTACCAGAGGCTGGGCCAGCTGTGGATACAGTCATGTAATTTACCATATGTGCTGCAATCACTGTGCAGCTTTTTGTATTGGCATGACCATTACCACAAGGTAAACACTCTGTGGCACAACAAGCAGTGGAGCATAGGCTTGACTTCAATAGTTGCTTTACAACCCGGGCCATGTAGACCTCCTCCTCCTCCCCCCCCCCCCCCCAAGCTTCTCTGAACTACACAGATGGTAGTTATTCTTTACAGTACATCCTTCAGTACCAAAATTATCCAAGCCTTAACCTATGATGCCGCCCCCCCCCCCCCTTTTCTCAACATTTTGCTTACATCCCCTACTCCCTCCTTACTCCAGTCATAAGCCGCATCTCATTCCATCGATTTAGTACCTAATTAAGGCTCAGCTGTATCCATTTCCAACACTGCCATGCAGCCTTCCTGTCCTCAGTCCCCTCTCATCCTATTCCCTCATTGCAGAGTGTGTTTCTGAGTGCAACAATTGTATCTGTAAAGTGTGCCTGTGTGTGGGTGTGCGTGTGGGCGCGCGCGCACATTCACAAGGGGGGGGGGGGGGCATACCTTGCTAGAAATTTTAAGTTCAATAAAGGACAAGTAACAACTTCTGTAAAGAAGCTTGCTGAGGTGCTGACAGGCATGAAAAATAGATAATCACATTCACACAACTTAAATTTTCAGCCATGGATTTTTTCGGAAAAAGAAGCACCAAACTACTAACTTTATTTCTCTTAGACGTGTTGTATAGGTCCAGATAACTTCATAGTCACTCTTAACTTCGATGTTGTTAGAAACAATATGTTCGTCCACTGAGATGAACTCTCCCCCTCCACTTGTCTCATTTTTCTTTCCGTTATACATTCCACACCTCGCTAAATATTTCTGAGGTTTCCACATGACGATTTAGTCAGCTTTTGGTACCTAAAACTGTCGGAACACAATAATTTCCCTGCAGTACGGTAAATTTGTGAAATTTGCTTTTAATACTTTGAATGTTTATGGCTAATATTTTGATAGTAGAATTATGGTTCTGGATGCAGCCTGAATTTGCTGTCTGAATGTTGACTCAGAGTGCTCATCAGAAGTAGTGCCTAGCCTAATAAACCCCAGTGTGCACCCCACAAGTACTCTGCTATTCGATTAGCTGCCCTCTGATCTATCTAGGGGCATCCTACAATTCCACACCTGATAATGCAGATCCAGAAATCTGCAGCCACGACTGTCATAAATCTATGAAGCATCTGGTTCGGACCCTACAGTAGGCTCTGAACCAAAGGACCCCGATCGACCCTGGTAACAGTGCTACAAATAGACAGCACTGCTTGCACCACGTGCATGTGGCAAGCAGTCTTCACCAATTCTACCAGCCGCCCTTAGGAACTGAGGATGTCCTCAGGACTCCAGAGACAAGCGTCAATGGTGCCGAAATGAGCCACAACTTCCAGCTGACCGCACCCGCTCGATTGCCACCGGTAAGGGCTCCTCCACATCTTTTTTTAGGCTCCACGGCAGACACACACTGTGCACATTGGACTTCTTTCTGGATCTCAATGCTATCTGCCTGAGGGGGCTCCGTCATGTGCCTAACATTGTAACATTCGTGCTTCCAGTAACTAATAATCCCCTCCTCCCGTGCACCTGCTCGGACCCTGCCAAAGGAGTCGTCACCTGTCCACTTGCAGCACGCATGGGCGTGTGATAGCCAGCCTCCACATTGGCCTTCTGCTTCGAGCATGCGGAGAGGGCATCTTGACCACATCCGGTATACATAAAGGTGTCTTGATGGCAGGAACAGAGGGCGAAGCAAGAGACACCTGAGGTGTGCCATTCGGTGCACCAGACTCCCCACTGCCACTACACACCATAACGGCAGCCTGCATAGACAGCAGTGCACTAAGCTGTTGGCGAACTGTGGCCAAATCCTCATGTGTCCACACACACACACACACACACACACACACACACACACACACACACACAGTAGCCACACATCCTATCTATATAATTAACTGAGAAACGTAGAAAACAAATCAATCAACTTGTAACTAGTTAGTATGTTGATAAAGGCGGCTGGTGGCTGACTGAACTGTGATCGGAGGTAACTATACTGTCAAAACAATGAAACTGTCTCCAGCTGCTTTCAAAATAAGCAAGAAAATATGTGGAGCACACTATTCTCAAGTATGCAAGAATAAAAGCTTTCTAGAAGTGAAACACATGAAAGAAAGAAGTTAAAAGTAAGAAAAATACAGTTAATACTTAAATTACATAGCTTGCAACACAAAGGAAATCTGCCAAATACCCGAGAATAAACCTCTTAAAAAAACAGAAGCACTAATGAAACTGAAGAAATTGACTGGTAATGAAATTTCACACAAATTTCGCTACCTAAGCTCTCTTAACGATGTGAGACTGCCAGAAGCCGGCAGTGGACCTTGTCTTGTGTGGTAAAAAAAACTAATATTGCTTGTTGTGGGATGTGACATATCATTTTAGCAACATTTATGAAATAATAATTAAATGCTCCAGCTATAGTTTCTGGGTTTCTCTTTAATGCATTTCTGCCATTTTATTTCTTTGGGGCTATTGTTTTTATTCATTGCCTGTCCTATTTCTTTGTTTATGATTATTGACACTGTTTCCACCATGTTATCTGAATTGATAATTTCCTGTTCAGTTGCCAACTTCTATGCATTTTCTTTATTATTATTTTCATGTAAATTGTTTTATATTCCCTGCAGTACCCCAGTAATGCATGCAAGTAGGCAGTTTGGAATATGTAATTATATTATGCAGTTCCCTGAGACTTTTGTTTGAAACAATTATACCCTTTGTGATCCATTTGTTCTTTCCTTCTGTTTGTTATACTATTTTTATTTATTTATTTATTTATTTATTTATTTATTTATTTTGTGGGGGTGTGGATTGTTTATGAAAAAGCTAAAATTGTATGCACTGCCTTTGTCACTTAAAATTTCTGTCCTGCCTTCATTGGCCAAGAGTGTTTTTGAAGGTATTTATGCTGCTGTCTTGCATTTGTTGGTATTTCACATATTGTTTTGCGAACTTTGTTTCTGTGATCATACAGATGGTTTTCATCACAATTACTCAGTAATTATTTGTCTGCATGTTGATGGTATAGTAATCTATAGCAGAAATACTGTTTGCAGTGATTAAAGTAAGCTTCTTAGTCATGTTATCCAAGTTAAATTAGATCAGAAGGGAGCAGACTTCATCATTCAAGTTGGTTTCCCTACTACAGTCACCCCAAAGTATTATTTTGCTTTTACCTATACATCTGTTAACCTTCCTTAGCACAGCATCTAATTTTCTTAAGAATGTTTTGTGATTGTTGTTTGGTGTACAGTAAATATTGTCACATTGAAAACTGAATTTGAAGGCTGGGTCGTTAATATAGCACAACACTTTGCATTTAGAACTGGTTTATTGCTAACACAAGCATACACTCAGAACAGACTGCATTCTGATTGGAGTGATCTGTTATCTATAAACAGAAAGAGTTTTATGGAACTGGCAAGTACGTCAGGCATACCGGTAAGTACGTAGAACATTCAGAAATAGTTAATAAAAAAAGGAATTTTTTTGCCAGTGGCGAGATTTGAACTGGAGGCTGCCAACACACTAATCTGTGATGCTAACCACTGCACCACAAGTTCCGTCGGAAGACTCGCAGCATTGCTCCCCTTATTAAAGAAACAGTGACCCTTAACTTCCCTTTCGAGCCAGCTGCAGTGTCCTGGATCATGATCTTGTCATGGGTCCTCTGTATGACAGTTCCGGAGAATGCTTCCATTCTGTCTGTACGTGTCCCTTGCAGTGATGATGACTGGTGACATACTCCTGTTGTGGCTTTCATTGGCAGGATGTAAACAAGTCTTCTCATTTTTGTCGTTTTGAAGATGGCTCATAATCCTTGACTTAGTATGTGACATCTGACAGGCAGCATATAACACGATACGGATCACTTCAGTAATTTTCTGATAGCACAACTTTACAGGTAAAAATTCATACCAGATCTCCTGGGCTGTAAACGACAGGATGGTGCTTGTCGTTATACTGCTGACGTTCCTTCTCCTGAGACTCCAGTTCGCATATGTAAGCCATCTATCTCACTTCTTCGACTCTGGTTATGAGCTGTTTCATGTAGTCACCTTGGAACAGGAATACTATATCCATTGTCATCTCATCTTGACGACTGTGGAGCAGAAAAAATAGCGTGAAGCCTGTGATGTATTGCCTTGCTCTATTTAAAGCAAATGTGATGACTGGCAGTATTATATTCCAGTTCTTCTGCCCGACTTCGACAGCATAGCTGCTGAATTCTTGGTAAAACGTTCTGAAGACCATTTGTTTGAGGATGGTAAGCAGTCTTTATTCTTTAGGCAATGTCGGATGGCATTACTTCTGATATTAGTTCTGACTGTGGAATAATTTTCCATGTTCAGATATTATCAGACATGGTGCATCATGCTTCAAAATAATGTCTTCTAATAGGAATTTTGCGATCTCTGGAGCTTCTGCAGTCGGCAGCAGTTTGGTGACAGCATAGTGGGTGAGTTAGTCAGTGCAGAATATTATCCATCGATTACCGGTTGTCGACTTGAGAAACCTTCTTAAATGGTAGATTCCAATGCATTCGAATGGAGCTACTACAGGTGGAATTGGTACCAGATGTCCTGGAGGTAATTGCAGCACATGCTTCCATTGCAGGCTGTCCTTATAGTGACTCACACAGTGATCGACAAATTTGTAGAGACCTTGCCGGTAATACCTGCATCTGATTCTGCCTAGGGTATTCATGAATCCCCGAAGACCAGTTATTGTAGTGTCGTGTAAATACTTTGGAATAGCTGGCTGGAGATTAGCTGGAATGATCAGTAGCCATTTGGGGCCGAGTGGATCATAGTTGTCCTTACACAATATTTCATTTATAAGTTGAGACTACTTTCTCCAAGGCTTCTCTGCTTTGTAATAATGCTGGATCTTCCATCTGTTCAGCTGTAATGTCACCTAACTCAGTGAGGGCTGATATTTTATTCATGCTGTTGTTAGTGCACATTGATGGATACCACTGTAACATCGTACTCTTGGAGGCTTCTTGCCCATCTTGCTACTTGTCTTCATGGATCTTTCAAGCTAGTTGGCCCACATAAAGAATTGTGGTTTGCCACAACAGTGACTGGTTTACCGAATAAAACGGCCTGTACTCGTTAGTAGCCCAGATAACTTTGAGACATTCTTACTTGGTTGTAGAGTAGGTTATTTCGTACTTTGAGAAAGCTCTTGAAGCATAGGCTATCACCTTCTCAGCTGTTATCGGTGTGAAATTCGGTTTCGCGTTCTCATGATATAAGGCTAGAACTGGTGTTAGTCTCCTTAAGTGCCCTGAAAGCTCTTTCTTTTCTCATCCCAAGAAAACTTGGTGTCTCCCTGCAGAAGTTCTTGCAATGGACATACCTTGTTACAAAAACCTTTCATGAAACGATGGTATTATGAGCACAGCCAGAGGAAACTATTCACATCATGGATGTTCTGAGGAGTTGGAAATTGTGACTGCCCTTACTTTATCTAGATCAGTATGGACATCGTTTCCGTTCACTAGAGGCACTTCTTTGTATTGAGGTGGAGTCTTGGTGTCTGAACACACAACACAGTGGACTGGCGGCTTAGATGTTCCACAAATGTCGAGAAAATGATATTGTGCTCCAAATAACAAGGGCATGTCCGTTTAAGATGTCGAAGCAAGTGCTCCATCATGCATTCGAATGTGGTCAGGGCCTTAAGTAGTCTCAATAGCATGGCTTTGAATTCATAGAGGCGTCAGGCTTAATAAAAGTAGTCTTGTTCCTGTCAGCTTCATCAGCCTCTGTTTACCAGTAACCGGTCTGCATGTCCATGGTTGAGAAGAACGTAGTGCCTTTCAAGCAGTCTTAAGGTGTCATCAATGCGCGGCAATGGGTAGACATCTTTCTTTGTGCTTTTGTTCAGCTGTTGATAGCCTATACAGAAACACCACGTGTCATCCTCCTCCTCCTTAATAAGGACCACCGGAGATGACCAGGGACACTCTGAAGGTTGAATAATGTCATTGTGCATCTTCTTCACCACTTCTTCCCGAATTACCTATCTGCCAGCCGATGACACACTTTACGAATACTGGTTAATTGGTGGATGATCCCCAGTATTGATAAGGTGTTTAATCATGGGATGTTTCATCTTCCTCTTCTGCCATGTCTTGAATTAATCTGAAAATTGTTGTAGTATCGCTAACACCTGTTAATGTTATTCCTGGGTCAGACTGCGCCCTAGAAGTAATTCCATAGTAGTTTCCTCTAGTCCGTTGTTAGCAGTAACAGCAGAGCATAAGACTTCATTGATACTATTGAGCTCACTGTCCTGGACTGACTCAGCTGTTTAAAGATACACATCTTTACGGATGACTTGAGATTGCCTGTTAATATTAGTGATAAAACGCTGTCCTCGAGCACCTGTAATGTTTCAGATAGCTGCTGGTATGTACATTTTTCCTTTGTTATACTGATTAGATTGACACCCTCTTCATCATCCAACTGCTGATCTCGGCTGTTGACTGGGACTCTTCTCATTGTTAACGGTGGAGTCTCTACATTCTCGACAGCAAACCACACCTTCGGGAAGTATGTTTATGTGTACTCAATGACATAGATTCCTCAATTTGTAGTGCAGACAATGACGGCCTGAAATTCCTGAAGAAAGTCTTACTCGAAGATGGCATTATGGCTACATTCTGTTAGAACAACAAATTCAGATGGCTGCGTTCCTGTTGTTAATTATTCTTGTGACACACTTTCCTGCCAGTTGGACATATTTTCCATTTGCGACCTTCAGCACAGTTACTCTTGTATCACGGAACATTGGTTTCTTTAGTTTGCTGCGGTAGTCATTTGACAATACAGAGGAGGAAGCTTCTGAATTGGCTAGTGACTGGACAGGTCGGCCATTGATGATGGAGTCAATGAGATTTCCCAATATTTTAGTGACTGTGATCCATGGAGGATTTTCATATGTGGCAGCCTCGCCTCAATAGATGGTCTTCTCACCTAGTCTTCCTGAACAGCAGCTAGGCGAGAGGCTGGTATCTTTATAAGGCAACGGCGGTGGCATGTTGGGGAGTGACCACATCCAGGATGCAGCGACTGGCTTCGCCCCATAGATAGACAGTAATCATCTGCAGCGGAGTGCCGTTGAGAGGACGATTGGCATCTTGCGGCATAGTTATTGTTAAATTCTTGTCTTCTCTCCCTACATTGAAAGCAGAATGGCATTTTGTCTTCTGACCTCCTGCGGGGCGTCAGAGTCTCTAGGGGAGTTGGTTGTTGCTGCATTGGTCGCTTCATTGACAGCTATTTGGTGGCTGCAGTGTAAATCATAGTAGGATGAAGCCATTCATCACTTCAGGTGAGACTGGCAGGGCACCCAGGTGCTAATGTTTCAAATACCACCTCCTCAGCAGTGTCGGTTCCATCATGATGTACGGGACTGACATCCTTGAGCATATTTGGTGCTCATTCGGTCCAACAGTCCTGGCTGACATAAACTGTTGTAATTCTTCTCTCACACTTTGTTGTATGAGAGAAGCACAGTCATGCTGGTCTTCCACGACGACCATAAGGATTACATTCAGGAGTTTGTTGTACTTCTTTCATCCAACCCTCCTCCTATGCATCTCTTCAATTTTCTGGCACCATTGGATAAACTCTTGTTGTCATAACGTCTTTTAACATTAGAGGTTGATACACGTCTTCCGCAGTGTCCTTCATCAGGTGTGAAACTTTATCGGTCTCCACATATCCGGGTTATCTATGTGACATAGGGTCAAAACACTCTGTATATACAACTGTGTTGAATCACCATGTTGCTGGGTGCTGTTTTTCAGTTGCTCTTCTGATGAACGAACTTGCTGCTGGTGGTCTACAAACGTCGTCTTAATTCTGTCTGGAATTTTTCCCGGCTATTGAGCTTGTCATCGTTTTCAAACCACTGCTGGGTTGTCCCACCCAGGTAGAAATATAAGGTATCTATTATACTTGTGACTCGGTTGAATCCTTTCAGCCATTTGTTTGGGTCCTGTCCAGTGTCACCCAAGAACACCAATGTGTGTTTGATATGCAGCTGGCTTACCACTGTTTCAGTATCAATGGTCTTTAGATGACACGGACTTTCGGAAGGAGGGAGTGAGTACATCCTTTGTTTTCTGGTTCTTGTCCGTGTAGGTGACGGCTCTTACATTTTCTAGTTGGAGCCAAGGTGATGCAGATTTTTGCCTAAAAAAAGGTCTTCCTTCAGTTGTCTTAATCCATCTGTCAAAAATTGATTCATTTGCAGGTCGAAGCCTCGTTATAGCCGCGCTATGCAGCACATCTGCCATATTACTATGATGAAATTTACATTGTGGAGGAAAGATTTATGAAAATAATTATGCGCATGTGGTTTTTTTTTTTTTTTTTTATATATATATATATATATATATATATATATATATATATATTAGCTCTTGGAGCTTTATTAATTTACTGAGTGGTCAATGGTACATTTGACAACCTATATGCCATAAAGCAGGAATAGAATTAATTATTTACAATGCAGCTTGATTTTAAAATGTCACTTGTCAAAAATAATTTTTTGATATAGGTATCCAGAGTTGCACTGAATCTAAGTAGCAGGCATATTTTTAGATCCCGAAAACTGGAAAAAATATGCGGCATGCATTCGGGTAAATGCGGTAACTTGGAGGTCTTCTTATGGGCCAGATATGTGCTTAAACTATAAAATTTTGATGAAAATTTGTACCTCGTCTTATCTGAAGGTCGTTTTATCTGCGGAAATATACGGTAGGTCTTGTCCTTTTGCCTATATGATCCTCTGCTGCTTTCACTACTCTCTGAGCTACCCATTCTTTTTCTTCTGCATTACTTTCCCTTGTTTCAACCAAACCTTGCCCAATGCACCCTCTGAAACCCTCAACCACCTCTGGTTTGTTCAGTTTGTTCAAGTTCCATCTCCTAACTTACGCAGTTTCTGAAGTTTTAATCTACAGTTCATTACCAATAATTTGTCTGTCTATATCTGCCCCTGGGTATGTCTTAAAATTAAAAACCTGGTTCCTAAATCTATTCTTTACCATTATAAAATCAATCTGGTACCGTCTAGTGTCTCCTGGTCTCTTCCACGTATATAACCTATTTCATGATGATTAAGCCAAGCGTTGGTGAGGTTTATATTGTGCTCTGCACAAAATTCTACCAAGCCATCTCCTCTTTCATTTCTTTTCCCTAGTTAATATTCACCCACAAAATGTCCTTGTCTTCCTTTTCCTACTACCGAGTAGCAGTCCCCAATCACAATCAAGTTTTCGTCTCCTATAATTTTTATAAATAATCTCCTTATAAATTTTCTTCGATGTCCACATCTTTAGCAGATCTAGTTGGCATATAAACTTGTACTACTGTAGTCGGTGTTGGTTTTGTCTATCTTTGCTATGATAATGCATTCACTATGCTGTTCATAGCAACTTACGTGCATTCCTATTTTCTTACTCATTATCAGCCCTACTCCTGCGTTACCACCAACTGATTTTGTATTTATAAACCTGTATTCACTTGACCAGGAAGCCTGTTTATCCTGCCACTGAACTTTGCTAATCCCCACCATATTCAACTTTAACCTATCCATTTCTCTTTTCAAATTTCCTAACTTACCTAAGTGATTAAGGTTTAGAACATTCTATGCTCCGATCCTTAGAATGCCTGTTTTGTTTTTCTTGATGACAACATTCTCCTGAGTTGTCCCTTCCTAGAGATCTGAATGGGGGACCTCCGGAATATTTTACCCATGAAGACACCATCATATATTCATACAATAGAGCTGCATGTCCTGCAATAACTGCTGCTCATCGCTATGTCTTTGTGACGAGTTGTAAACTGTCCTTATTACTATTTTATTAATCTCAACCTGGACTTTCCATTATTATATTTCACCGTTACACAAGACGCACCCCACTTTTAAGACACTTTCTTTAGGAAAAAAAGAAGTCACACATTACTACCTATGCCTTCAAGTAGTGTTCATAAACTTTACGCAGTAGTTTCTTGACAGTTTACCCTTATTCAGATTGATATTTCACTTATGGCTGTTTACAGCGCCGACAGTGACGGGATGGTTGACGAGTGTGTCGTAAAGGCTTCAGAAATTGACACCTAGGTGGCTCTGCTTAAGATTGCTCCGATCAGACATAGCGCAGAGTATTAGTGTGCTACTGTGATCTTACTTCGCAAACTTCATGCAATGAGTAGTGTGTTTTCATGTTTAAAATGATGCGTTTTGAGAACTTTAAATATGCCCATGCTGTACACTATCAATTTTGTAAAATCTTTCAGATAGTTTCAGGGCTGTTCATATAATTAGAAAGTGTATGTTCTCTATTCTAGTCACAGGAGCCTCTAGTGAACATCCATTGGTTTACCTTACCTATGTGTTTCACCTCTTGGAAAACACTTCAAGAAGGGTGTCTGAAATGAAATTCATATGTACAGTATTAAGCTTCAGGCTTGACTTGTAACTCATTGTTGCCTTGTAGCTTTCTTACCTTTTTATTTCATGATGACTTCAAAGTGTAAGTAGCTTCTTTTTACTGACCTTACAGCCATTGAAACTGTGTTAATAGACAGTAATTTCCTAGTTAATAGGCAAAAGAGATGCTCTTTAACTCATTGAGTGGCTACAGGAAAAGAAAAGCTGCTTTAGCAGACAAGAAAAATTGTCTTGTCATCATTATTTCTCATTATGAATTAATTGTGATATAGTCATATTTTGCCATCTGAACAGTCATGGTGGATAATTCTTCCTTTGGTAACAGCAAAAATGTGTGTTATTAAAATTTATTGTTATTTTCAGCTTTTCATCATGAATGTTTGTTTCAGTGATTATAAACAGTTCTGTAATATAAAGTTTACAGGAACCAGAGTTGTTGTTGGAAATAAAATGTTAAACTGCAAAAATTAGTATTTTTTTTTTACTATTATTTTCAATGACTATATTGTAATATCAAAATGGTTTAGCCTCAGATATGATTTTAAAAATAGTGGTAGACTTTTTGTGTTGCACAGTGCCTTAATGGATAACTTCCTAGCAAGCAATGCAGACAAAAGATGCAGAGCACAAAATTTATACAGTTTGCACCAATTGTTGCACAACATTCTAATTAATAAGAGCAATATTTAATATTACCTGCTCTACATTCATTCCTTCAAAAAAAATTCTTAGCAGCTTTGTTCATCTGTGATTCTCAATTTATTTATTTGTTTATTTATTTATTTTTATTTTTCAGGAATGGCCTGTTGATGGTGGTCACATTCTCCAAACTCAGGGATCTGAGGATACTTCATCCGCAGAATTTAACAAAGAACTGTTGTTAACAGGCCATGAAGATGGCACAGTGAGATTTTGGAATGCTGGTCATGTAGCCCTCCAACCACTTTACAAGTTTGCCTCAGCTCAGCTTTTCAGTAGTGAAGAAATTGGCAGTGAAGCAAATAATGGAACAGTAGATGAAGAAGAGGAGGAGGAATGGCCACCATTTCGGAAGGTAATACTAGATAATTTTGAAATTTTTTCTTAATACAATTATTGAAAGATTTATTGGTAAAAATGTACCATAGTCTTACTTCGTTGCACAAGTCAAACCCAGGCTGACAGTAAGTAAACACACACAATGTAAGAATAAAATATTTTTCAACGTACATAACACTGTCATGTGAAATGACTGCATGGTCAAAGGTGTCATGTTACAAATTGGGCAGCTGCCCCCACTGGAGGTTTGTCTTGCAGTGTTCCCAGCAAGATAGAGTTCCGATGATCGTGTTACAACAAATCGTACTCTCCTCTCGGGACACAGCACCCAAATTATGTGTAGTTTGATTTACCAAACATCACTCCTCATCCAATTTAGCGGATTTGTTAATGTTTAAACATCATAATCTTCAAACATTTTTATATTTTCAGTCTGTATACTCCTAGGATTCAGGTTAGACTTTGTCCGTTTGCAATGGGGGAAGCCCATAAAGTGAGAACTATTTCTCCACAAATGAAGAACTTGGATTTGCACTTTAACAAAAACATATATATTATGCCCCATAGGCTAATATTACATAAGGTCATAACTTGACGTAGTCTCAATTAGAACTAGCTAAACTACTTTTACAATGCATATTTCTCTCTGGCCTGAATAATGACCAAAGACTTTTACAGGATTCGTTTAAGTTTTGACGTGACAGTCTCTTCTTCAGCACACTATTATTTTTCGCCGCATCACTTGCTCACACCCTCGTGCCTGCGCACACGAGCGCACGGCACACAGTAAAATTCTTATATCATTACTTATCTATATATAATGAATCCGCACATCTCGTGGCGAGACGGTATCGTAGTATACAGCTAAATTAGCTGTTACACTACCGTCTCCTCCCTTGGGCATGGTAGTGTTTTATTCTTAGTGCAAGTTAAAGTAGTTTGTAAGTCTAGGGATTTGAGGCCATAGCAGTTTGGTCCAATAGTTTTTTAAACAACAAAAAATGTTTTGACATCATAATATGTTGTTCAGATGCCCCCCCCCCCCCCCAACCTACCATGCTGTCTCCCTCCCAGAGCCATCACTAGTTGTGTAAATTCTCAGGAGGTTCAGCATTTACTTACTGAAAACGGGGTTGGTGAACGCGGGGTCCTTGGGCGGGGAACTGGTAAGAACTGCCAGCCCTCTTGTCACTGTAAAGTCTAACATGCTTCTGTGACCACCGTGTGGTGCAGCGGTGTAAAATTGTGTGTCTCTGTTCTTGGCTTGAGTGTCCAGGTTGTGAGGAATGAAAATGCTATGTCTACGGCTAACACACGAAAACATAATGTGCTTGGTTGAAGTAACACATCAAACTGCCGAAGCGTTGCGCTGTGTGCATGCACCTTCTCATACACAGCGCGCTCTGTGCGGCACCCGTGGCGCACCAGGTGGCGGGCACATATCACCACTTGAATTTGGCACATTTCCATAACAAGTCATAGAGGACGCGAAACAGTGGAGGCCCCCAGAATAAATTTGTGATGATATGCAATTTTTTCCAAAAAGGCCTGCAATTCCTTAACAGACATAGAGTGCGGCAACACTGTTACGGCACACACATGGTCCGTAATGGGGGAAACACCTCGTCCCGATAACTCCAATCTGAGATACTCAATAGTGGGCAGAAAAAATTGGCACTTTTAGAGATTGCATTTGAGTCCCTTGTCTTGCAACACAGAGAATAAGGTTTTCAAATTGTTCACATGTTCCTCATTAGTGCGTCCAGTGACCACAATGACATGCAAATAGTTTATACATCCTGGAATCGGATGTGTAACTTCCATTGGAAAATAGCTGGTGCACTTGCAACCCCAAAGGGAAGACGTAAGAATTGATAGTCCAAATGGGATGTTGACTACCAGCTCGCTTTGCGACTCCTCGTCTAACAGCAGTTCTCAGTATGCTTCTGCCAGGTCTGTTTTCGAGAAATATTGTCCACCAGACAATTTCGAGAGCAATTCATCCTATTGAGGCAGGGGGTGTGTGCCTGTGATGGGTTGAGCATTAATCGTGGCCTTAGTTGCCGCAACTACGGAGTTTGCCGGAGGGTTTCACAGTGACTACCACTGGTGTGGCCCATTCACTAGACGCAACAGAGCGATTAATGCTGGCATCTGTAAGGCGGTCCAATTCCTTTTTTACATCTGCTTTAAGGGCAACGGGTATCTCACATGCCTGGAAGAAACAAGGATAGACTTTAGTTTCACGGTGATGTGAGCTTGGAAAGAGGAAACACAACCCAGTCCTGGCGAGAAAAGAGAAGCATATCAGAACATAAAGACTCTAAGGATGGATACAGTACTTGGTCCAATACTAAATGAACATCATCGTATACAGAGAATCCGAAGGCTCGAAAAGTATCCATACGAAACAAGTTGGCTGTCGAGGCTTGATCAACTACTAAAAATGTAATTGTACGGACCACAGAACGATAGGTCGTTGGGGGCCATGAATTGACATAACACAGGAATAGATTGTTGGTTGCAACTAAAAAGCTTCCACGATGCCAGTTGCTGGGAGGGATGATCAAAGATATAGGTATGTCTTATAGTTCAGTAATGTCGCTGCCACACCTGTTTATACCTGCATCTGCACTGCACGGTTCAGAACAGATACTGCAATGAAAAGTTTGACAGGTGTGCGCGCGCGTGTGCGTGCGTGCCGCAACGTAACGTTACTAATTTCTATAGCCATATCACGTGCGGGCAGTGCCAGTGCCGAGCGGCATACTGAATAAATGTGCCCCTTTTTCCTACGGTACTGACATGTGGCCCGACGACGCTGGCAATCATTACGTGAAAGATGGAAATGGCGCCGCCCATTTACTGGAGCGAGAAATCCGTCTGTACTGTACAGCTGAGCTGTAACTGCCCCCACCTCACCCATCACATCAGCAGAAGGGCACCGAGTAGAATCTGGCAGTTGAACGGCGGAAACGTCATCCCGTGTGTCGATAGTGGGGGCCGTCACCCACGTAACCTTGAAGGCCTGAGTGATTTCGGCTAAGGTGGGGTCGTCCTGTTAAGAGGGTACGGTCATGGATTTCCCTGTCGGGGAGCCAAGCGTAGGATAACGTCGTGAACCATGCAATCTGTATAGGATTCCTTGTTAACGTCCGAAATAAAATTGACGATGGCTATGCCCCTGGAGTTCGGCTGCCCTGGCCCTGTACGTCTGATTGGGTTGTTTATCAAACTGCCGAAGCGTTGCGCCATGTGTGTGCACCTTCTGATATAGAGTGTGCTCTGTGCAGCACGCGTGGCACACCAGGCGGCTACCTGTAGTGCTAGTGTCAGTGCCATTTTTAATTACACGGCGTGCGGATGTATCAGAAAATACCTCTAATTTTTTAATAAAAAAAAATTCCCTCAATCTCAACGTGTGCTACGTGCTGATGGGTTGCATGGCTGTTATGGTGGAACAGTTGCTATCGAGCAATCTCTGGTGATTCTACTGAACCTTAGTTATATCAGGCATACTTACGCATGTGGACCTCTATGTAGACATTTAGTTCCATAGCTGCTTATGGGACAGAGATGTATCCTTAGTAGTTGTCCTTTCCACTCCCAGTGGAATGGATGGACCACTGGGGCCACCAACAACCACTCCAAAAAGAGGGCTCGCTTAGCCAGATCTCCAGACACACGAGTCTATAATTCGGGTATGTTGAACAGTAACAGACCACATTCTGCACAGCAGAGGTTAGAGTTCTCTCTCAGTGTGTGTGTGTGTGTGTGTGTGTGTGTGTGTGTGTGTGTGTGTTTCTTAGCCTAAGTTATTTGAGTAGTTGTAATTTTAGGGACCAATGACCACTGCAGTAAGGTCCCATAGTAAGGTCCCACAGCTTTACAAGCATTTGAATGTGTTTTTATTAATTAAATGAATAATGGAAGTTTCACTCATCTACGCCTTCAAGATTTCGGAAAACATTGAAGAAAAAAGAAAATCTTTGTCTGTTAAACTATGGTACTCTATTGGTAGAGACTGCTAGTTCCCAACAGTTCGCAAACCTCAGAAAAGCCTAGTTTCTTGGAGAGTTTGAAATACACACAGACATGCACAGTAACCTAAATTACAGCAATGGCATTGCCTTGTTGTGATTTCATTGATATTCCAAGTGACAAACTTAAGGAATAGTGGGCTTCAGAAGGAATAGTGAACAAAAAGTGTGGATGAAGTTAACAAATCCAGATCCTTAGTCACCTTTAACAGTCAGAAACTGCCAGAATACATAAAAACAGGATTCCTTTGAGATACCCAACCGTATTCACTGTTTAAGATGTCAGCAATTTGCACGGGAGAGCCCATTTGGGGTAAATGTAGCATAGCTACCCATGAGGAAGCTGAGTGTAAGACACCTTGTAGTGTAAAAAGTTGCACTACATTCCTCCTAAACGACCCAAGATGATCAAATAATTTATTTATGAGATTTTTTAAAAGCTATGAGTACTGCCCCATATCTTTTTCTTTGTCCAGGTGGATGTCTGGGCAGTTAAACTTAAAGTGCAAGGCATATGCAAGAAGGAAATTAAAACTCAAGAAAAAGAAGATATGTGAATTAATTATATAGGATCCATTGACTGGAGATATTGGTTCTCTTTTGTCATTAGGATTATGAATTGGGAGATGATTAGAGGAAGACTAACAGCTAAGATGGGTTCTTAAAGTCTTATTTGAGAGATGTTAACTCAGTTAATTACAATACGATGTATTATTGGGGTTCCAATAAACCCTTTTGTTGATTCAGCACTAAAAACTTTGAAGTGTTTTTATTTATCAGTGAAATAATCACTATGTTTTATGAGTCTCCTTTTTCTTACAAGTGATTACTTCGGAGACGATTGCACGAGCCTGACAAGAAGGAAATAGTTAAATTTGTGAGGAACAGTATTACTGGGCCTCAAATATAAATTACATGCACAATCCAAAACTGAAGTATAAAAGCAACTTTGTGGTGGTTTTAACTAAAATTATACAGTCACACCACAACCTGCAAAGTGTGTAAACTGCTCTGGGGAACATCCTGTTTACAGTAGGGACTTCAGAGTTGGGAGAAAGGAATGTGCAAAAAATTAAAGACCACCAAGTGTATTTCCTCTGGTGAGGCCAGCCTTCTTCCTTTGTCACCGCTTTTACTGCTGCTGTTCAAAGGTCAACTAGCAAGGTTGATGCCTCCACGCACACTGATATTGCTAGTGTCAGTATGAACACTTGTACCTGTTAGTGAACCTGTAAAGCTGCAGTTGTTAACCTGAAGCCCTGTCTCACACATCTGCAGGGTGGCCACTGAACCTTAAAACCGGGAAAAAGCCTTGAATTTGAAAAAACTGGGGAAAAACCTTAAGTTTCAGCCAGAACCTGGGATTTTTAACCCATGAGATGTCGCGGCTTTAAGAGTTAAACGATCGTTCGCCTATTGCACAGATTACACAACTGGTTCGAAATGTACTTAATAAGTGTAAACAAGTAATTCCTACAGTTTTAGTAAGAAAAAAACCTTAAAATTTAATATTTAAAAGTAACTAAATGCCAGTCGTTTTAAAATTGCGGTGACCTAAATGCTCAGATCGCTAGTGCCCGAGGGGATAAATAATATTCATCGCTTCATTTTTGTGTACAAAAACATTTTCAAATATATTTCTTGGCGGTTCAAAAAGTTTTATAATTATAGGTTACGTATTCCGTTCGTTACCTATTTCTGTATTTATCTTGAAGTGTTGTTCAACCACGCGATGTACGTCGAAGAGACCGCGATGTTATCGTAAGGCGTGACTATGAAATCGCAGCTAGAATGAAAGGTGATATTTATTTGTACTACATTTTAGCAATTTTCGTAATTGACGCCCCCCTCCCCCAATTGATACCCATCAATACAGATCTCATTTGTCTGGTTTGTCTGATACAGTGTTGAAAAATCTCTTCACGGAAGCATTTTGTTGGTTTTAACTATAAACTCCGTAAAAGTTGGTACTGTGATGCTTCGTTAGCATAGGTGCCGACTACGGGTACGCTCGGTCGCTCAAGCATACCCCAAAATTTGAGGTGTATGCTAGGCATATCCCACTGAAAATTTTGGTATCTTTTTTATTTACATTATATTTCTTGACTGTAATGAATATCGACTCTCTCATCCCATTGATGGACGGCTGGCTTTTGTAAGACACCACTCGAAATAGATTGTTTTAAATAGGTAATTGAATTCGTAGGCATTAAAATCCACTTTTGCATGTGAGTGAAGTGACCGTTTTCCAAATAGTCTGAATGTTAATCGAATTCCACTTGTTAAGTCAATATTGTAAACTGAAGGCGGCAACCTTTAATTGTATTAAATAACTAGAAATGAAGGGGTTTTGTACAATACATTGAAAATGTTTCCCCTACAAATTTAATTCCCGGTATATTTTGAGATAACCTTTTGACAACCACATACGTTACCAGTGAGCTGGCATATTTGCTGCGAAGACTGCCCTATCCCTTCTAGCTAAAACATTCTGTAAACAGACAGTCCTCATAACAACTTGCGAAGGTCTTTGTGTTTTAACAGGCAGCTCTACAAAATTCTCCAAACACAACAGCTAGTAATAGATTTTTTTCTGAATTTGAATTTTCAGGCTTCAACAATTTCTCAACAATTAAATGTAGTAGTCGGACCTTAGTTTCTGCTCTTTTTGACCTGTGTCACCTGTGCGTGGAATTAAGTCTTAACCCTTTCCCTCCCCGCATCGTTATGTCTAGCCACAACCATTTGTTCAAAGATATTAAATAACATTTCAGGGCTTCCAATAATTCGTTGTGACTAGATTTCTTACCGTTACCTTGAGGAAACAAAAAGCATTAGACTACAATGCATTGTCAAAATATATATCATTGCTTAATGTCTAAGTTAGAGTAAATGCAACAATACTTTCAAATAATTTCATCAAGGTAAAGGAAACAAAATAATTAAAAAAACTTATTACCGAATAATTGTCGAATGTCTAAAATAGTAGTCAACAGTTTGAAAATGTTATTAGTTAGGATAAAGGAAACATATCCTGCATACTGCCATCCTCCAACTACTTGAACTCAACTTGGTCCATTATACAAGGTGTAAATTTTAAATTGACAAACCGGAATAACTTGGAAAAACAGTAGATATTAAAAAATGATTTTTACCAGCATGTGCTGATGGCAGAGGCTTAGGAAATAATACTCAACCTGAACCATTTCCACCGTTTGTGGGGGGTGTGGGGAAGTGTCAAGTGTAAAATTTTAAAGGGGAACACCAATTTTTTATTGCAGTTTCGGATTCTAAGGCTCACATCATGGGTAAAAGTGCAGTTTATGTGGCAGCGGCTAGCCGTCGCGCTCGCTTGGTTAGGAATGGCAGAGCAGCCAATCAGGAGTCACGATGCCGTGGCCAATAAGAAACAGCGTTAAAATTGTCCAATGTAAAAAAAGAATCGAAGCAATGTATGCAAAAGTTTTTGACGATCAGCAAGTTACAGTTGCTATCAGTATGGATACCACTTGATCACTGTTTCGAACATATCATAAAAAAAAAAAACATACTATACGTGCTCTGTGGTCCACAGGTTCTTATATGTACCCTTGTCTGGTCAGTAAAAGTAATTGCGGTAATTTCCAAGAATGCTTGCAATTGAGATAGCTCGGACTGAAGTGATACCTATATATATATCGAGCGTACAACTGTAAATCGATGGAGTGTTTCTGAACCAGAGATTCAGGCGCTACGCGCCCTCCCGTAATAGAAATAAAACCTTCTCGTTTAACCTATAACTAACTTTCACTTAAGATGATCAGTGTTTCATACAAATCATAAAATAAATAAAACATGCTATACCTGTTCTATGGTTGACTGCTGTGGTGTATTAATAATAGGTCACTTATGGGGTTAATACTACAATTATCTAAAAATCCATTATAAATGGAAAATAAATTACAATCTCACAAACGCCGCACTGAAAGCGTCAAATAAACTTTGAAATTTACGCCAAATTTACTCGGCATGAAACGCGCAATTTTATTGGTCAGCATAACACGACTCCTGATTAGCTGCTATGCCGTTCCTAACCTAGCGAGAGCAACGGCTAGCTGCTGCCGCATAAACTGCACTTTAACCCACATCATGTATGGTCTGGTGGATATTTCCTTTTCTTTTCTTTTTTTTTTACAGCAGATGGCACTGTAATAGTAAGAAATACTTGTCATACTGGTGAAGAAATGTACTAAACTGGAAATAAAATAAATGAAAACATATTCATGATACTTCATAACGCTACCAAATGATCCCCAAAGTGATCCTTCCCTCTCCCCGCAGTGGACAGGGCAGTCTTCCAAAGTGATACCTTAGTCCAGATTGCCCTTGTCTGAATACCAGTTGTGAATTGCCGAAAAAACACTTAATTGAACTAGCCGGGAAGAAATGCACATCTGGTATCATTTGGTTGGGTTCTGAAGCATCATCAATATGATTAACCTTTATTTTCTTTCCTGGATGGTATATTTCTTCAGCAGTATGGCAAATAATTCTTACCATTACAGTGCAACATGTTGCCAATTGAAAGAAAAAAAAAAATCAACCAATCTACACATGATTTGGTCTGTAGAATCTGAATCTGCAATTAACAATGGGAGTTTCCATTTAAAATTTTACACTAGCCACCCACACCGCTGCCAAGTTTAGTTCAAGTTTAGTATCACTTCCTAAGCCTCTGCCGGCTGTTCGTAATAGTGAAAACTGTTGTTGAATATATACTTTTTTTTCCTCCTAGATATTCTGGTTTGTTAACTTAAAATGTACACCCTGTACTATACATTGGTCAGTGTCGAATCTGGGGGGGGGGGGGTAGGGGGGTCTATGGGGCTGCAGATCCACCAAAACCATGAGGAAAACCTCATAATATGAGCTGATTCTTT
Source organism: Locusta migratoria (assembly GCA_026315105.1). Lineage (NCBI taxonomy): Eukaryota > Metazoa > Arthropoda > Insecta > Orthoptera > Acrididae > Locusta > Locusta migratoria. The sequence goes on from CM048745.1 coordinate 599,138,534, forward strand.
TTAGATCAGTTTGAGGTACAATGCCACAATTTTTGAGCTCTGCCCCTCCCCCCTTTCCCAACACACATCCTGGATTCGCCACTGCTTGGTGTATATTACGTGACATGGTTCAACTTAGATGACATGGTTTTTAAAAATACTTAACTAGTTTCTTTACGGTATAGTTGTTTGCTAACCCCCTTTGAGCAAAATTAAGTTTTGTGAAAACCTGGAAAATAATCATTTTTAACCTGGAAAAAACCTTGAATTTGAAAATGAAGATTTGGTGAACACCTTGATCTGGCAAAATAATTGTGATCGACATTACAGAGCTTTTGGCACCCTACCCAACAGAGGCTGCTGGTCCATCCTGGCACATCCAATGCCAGAAGGTATTCAAAAGGCCAGGGCTGCTCCTCTTCTGTTTGCTAGTGCTACTGTTACTGCCACTAATGTTTAGGTTACAAATAAAAAAAGGCAACAGGAAAGTGTCAGGTGCAGGTTAAAATGGGCACTAAACCATTAGACCACATACAGTTCATTACACATGACCTCTCCACTGCCACAGCTTAAGAGTTCATGGAGCTGGATATCCCTCTGGGACCAATATCTTGCCCCAAGACTAAACTTTTGCCCAGTTCTGTTTCCCCACTGAGGTGCAAGGGGAGGGTTTAATGTACAACCTCCATGATAGAGGCTTTTTATTTATTATTGGTTTTTTCTGTTCCTTAGGACCCAATTGAGGAGTGAGACTCCATTGTCATGGAACAAGTCAATACATTAATTGTTACACAAGAATGGTAATAGAAAAATTTTAAGTAGTCCTTTGCACACGACAATCTCAAGACATAGTGAAAAGAATCAATAAAGAAAAAATAAATTAGCTTAATTGTTTAACTTTTCTAGGAGTTCCTCGACAGAATAAAAGGAGTGAGCCATGAGGTAACTCTTCAATTTAGATTTGAAAGCGTGTGGATTAGTGCTAAGATTCTTTAGTTCTTGTGGCAGCTTATTGAAAATGGATGCCGCAGAATACTGTACCCCTTTCTGCACAAGTGTTAAGGTGGTGTGATGCAAATGTAGATTAGACTTCTGTCTAGTATTCACCGAGTGAAAGCTACTAACTCGTGGGAATAAGCTGATGTTATTAACAACAAATGACATCAAAGAAGAAACGTATTGTGACGCCAGAATCAAAACTCAGACTACTGAAAAGGGGTCGACATGACGTTCGTGAATTTACACCAGATATTGCTCCAACCGCCCGTTTTTGAGCCAGAAATATCCTTTTTGCATCAGGCGAGATACCCCAAAAAACAATGCCGTACGTAATGAGTGAGTGAAAGTAAGCGTAATAGACTACTTTTCGTGTTGAAAAATCACTTCTCAGATATTGTTCTATTGGTAAATATAGCAGAATTTAGTTTTGGAACAAGATCCTGAACATGGGCTCTCCATGACAGCTTACTGTCTATATGAACACCTAGAAATTTGAACTGTTCAGTCTCACTTATCACATGCCCATTATGTGTAATCAGAATGTCAGCTTTCGTCAAATTATGTGTTAGAAAATGCAAAAACTGAGTTTTACTGTGATTTAACATCAACTTGTTTTCTACTAGCCATGAGCTTATCTCTTGAACTGCATTATTTGATACTGTGTCAATATTACGAGCAACATCCTTCACTACCAAGCTGGTATCATCAGCAAACAAAAATATTTTACAATCACCTGTTACACTCGAAGGCATATCATTTATATAAATAAGAAACAGCAATGGTCCCAAAACAGACCCCTGGGGCACCCCATACTTAATTGTGCCCCATTGGGATTGCACGTCATAGCCATTTTCTACACTGCGGAGCATTACCTTCTGTCGTCTATTATTAAAGTAAGAGGTGAACCAGTTGTGGGCTACTCCCGTATTCCATAATGTTCCAACTTCTGCAACAATATTTTGTGATCAACACAATCAAATGCTTTGTTACATCAAAGAAGACGCCTAATGTCCGTAGCCTCTTATTTAACCCATCAAGTGCCTCACAGAGAAACGAACATATAGCGTTTTCAGTCGTTAAACCACTTCTAAAACCTAACTGTACATTTGACAATAAATTATGTGAACTGAAATGACCACTTAATCTTGAATATACAGCCTTTTCAATAACTTTAGAAAAAACCGATGGCATAGAAATAGGTCTATAGTTGTCTACATTATCTCTTTCTCCTTTTTTATAAAGTGGTTTCACTACTGAGTACTTGAGTCTGTTAGCAAACTGACCATTCTGAAAGGAAAAATTACAAATATGGCTTAGTACTGGGTTAACATATGGAGAACAGTACTTTAGAATTCTGCTAGATACCCCATCGTATCCACAAGAGTCCTTAGTCTTTAGTGATTTAATTATTGACCGAATCTCACCTATGGAAGTATCATGAAGGACCATTTCAGGTAACAGCCTCGGAAAGGCATTTTCTAAAAAGTTATATGATTACCTGTAGAAACTAGAGTTTAGTTTAGTTCCCCTACTATATTCAGAAAGTGATTATTGAATATTGCACATATATCTAACTTGTCCTTAACAGAAACATTCCTACTAAACACTGACGTTATATCTTCTACCTGCTGCTGCTGCTGCTGCTGCTGCTGACCAGACACTTCCTTCACGACTGACCAGATAGTTTTAATTTCATCCTGAGAGTTTGCTATTCTTTTTGCGCACCACATACTTTTTGCATTCTTAATGACATTTTTCAGAACCTTGCAGTACTGTTTGTAATGAGCTACTGCATCTTCATTCTGACTGCTTCTAACATTTTGATACTACTCCCGCTTGGTTCTACATGATACTCTTATCCCCTTTGTCAGCCATCCTGGCTGTCTGTTATTGGAAGTGCCCTGTTTTGATTGTTCCAGCGGAAAGCAACTTTCAAACAGCATAAGAAATGTGTTCAGAAAAGCATTATATTTATCATCTGCATTATTGGCACTATAAACATCCTGCCATTCTTGTTCCTTAATTAGGCTTAAAAAGGTGTCAATTGCAACTGGATTAACTTTTCTGAGTAGTTGATATTTATGTTTAACATTTGTTTGAGAACAAATACTTTTTAGAATTAAAAGTTGGGCATCGTGGTCTGATAGGCCATTTACTATTCTGCTGACAGTGCCCCCTCTAATAATGAAGAATGAACAAAAATATTGTCAATGGTAGAACTGCTATTTCCTTGCACTCTCGTTGGAAAAAATATTGTTTGCATCACGTTATAGAAATTAAATAGATCTAACAGCTGACTTTTCCTTGAGCTATCACCTACACAATTAATGTTGAAACCTCCACACACAATTAAATTTTTATACTTCCTATACAGTGAACCCAGAACCAATTCCAGCTTGGGCAGAAACATTTTAAAATCTGAGTCAGGGGATCTATAAATAACAACTATTACTAGTTTAGTTCCATCAACATTAACAACTCCTGCACAACATTCAAATATCTGTTCTGTGCAGTGTTTAGAAAAATTGATTGACTCCCATGAAAAATCGTTTTTTACATACATGGCCACTCCCCCACACTGCAAGGAACTCCTAGAGTAGAAGGCAGCTAACCTGTATCCTGGCAAAGGAAGTCTCTGAATTGTCATACCACTTAAAAAGTGCTCTGAAATACCAATAATGTCAGAATCAGTATCAATAAGCAGTTCATTAACTTTATCTCTGATACCCTGTATATTCTGATGAAAAACAGTAATTCCCTTATTACATATATTCTTAGACTTTCTCAAAGGTGGTTCCTTTCTTAGAGGGACTTCCTTTAAGCAGGAATACCTATCAGCTGTCCTATACAGTGAACCCAGAACCAATTCCAGCTTGGGCAGAAACATTTTAAAATCTGAGTCAGGGGATCTATAAATAACAACTATTACTAGTTTAGTTCCATCAACATTAACAACTCCTGCACAACATTCAAATATCTGTTCTGTGCAGTGTTTAGAAAAATTGATTGACTCCCATGAAAAATCGTTTTTTACATACATGGCCACTCCCCCACACTGCAAGGAACTCCTAGAGTAGAAGGCAGCTAACCTGTATCCTGGCAAAGGAAGTCTCTGAATTGTCATACCACTTAAAAAGTGCTCTGAAATACCAATAATGTCAGAATCAGTATCAATAAGCAGTTCATTAACTTTATCTCTGATACCCTGTATATTCTGATGAAAAACAGTAATTCCCTTATTACTTATATTCTTAGACTTTCTCAAAGGTGGTTCCTTTCTTAGAGGGACTTCCTTTAAGCAGGAATACCTATCAGCTGTCCTCAGTCTAAAAAAGGTGCAGCCCTAACACCAACTACTACAGGAATTTTTCCATGAGTGAAACCCCCACCCCCTACTACACTGTCACCTATGAGCTTTGCCAACCTCCCCTTCCCATACCTATTGAGGTGCAGACCGTGCCTAGTAAAATCCGACCTTTGGATAGTCTCAACTGGCACCACTGCAATGTGATCCATGCCCGCCATCATCAGCGCCCCCTCAAGCCCCATGTTAACACGGCTGACAGCCATATTAAGACAAGGCCTATCATGACACTGAAACAGCTGCACGAAATGCACATTCGTGCCACCAGTTTGAGTTGCTATCCTTTCCAGATCACCACCTATATCATATTCCCCATCCCTATCTAGACTATTCCCGGCCCCACCCACTATAACTACCTGATCCTCTTTTGAAAAATTCCTACATAAGTCCCCTATGTTACAAGTGACCTGAGCTAACCCTGCACTAGGCTTCACTATGCTGGTGACCTGGTACTCACTCCCAAGTACTTCCTGCAACTGTTGGCCCACACCTCTGCCATGAGAACTGCCTAGCAGCAGAACCTTCTTCTTCCTAAGAGGCCTCTCTACAGATTTCGGCTTCCTAAAAGCTGAGGTCTGCTGCATACTTCCTACACCTACAGCTACAGGAGGTTCATCTCCACTCAACTCTGACAGTTGGTCAAACCTATTTGCAACTTGCAATGTAAAACTATCTGAATACCTTCTCCTAGCTACCTTCTTGCCAACTGCCAGTTCCCATTCCCCAGCCCCCATTCCCCTCCTCAACCTACCTAGTTCCTCTTCAGCGTTTTTCAATTGCACCTGAAGGGCACAGATGAAACGCTCCTGCTCCTCTATCATCTTATTCCTGCTGCAAATCCTACAGTTCCAGGAGAGAACCTCACCACAATGCCCACTGGCTTCCCCACTGCACTCCCCCCCCCCCCCCCCATGAAATTACTTACTACAAATCCCACACTGCAGCCCACTACGCACGACCCTACGACAGAGCCCACACTTTTCACTCATGGTAAAATTTTACAATAATTTGTTAAGAAAAACTAGACGTCTACGTTATGAAGTTAAGTTTCTACAAAATAAGTAGGAAGTACCTCTTAACTACAGCCATCAACAAACCTCAGTCTCTACAAATCAAGTAACAACAACTAATAGTATCAGAAAAGAGCAAATAACACTACCACAGAAACTTTACACTGTTGCTTGTATAAACAAGTTCAAATTCAAGCGTCACTAATAAAACAACTAAACACTGTGAGAGTACAAGAGTTATCAAATACCGTAACTTAGTTTCCCAACCTCAACTACGTTAAAAACAGCAAGTCACCTGTTGAAAAGTACTAAAGTTAATAAACAACTAGCGCGATAACACCTCCTGAAATCTAAAACTTTAACAATTTAACTACAATACACAAACACTTATTAGAACTTAGCTTTCGGAGACCGCTACGGCTGGAACCACTCGCCACCAGATGTAAACAAAGCAGTAAGACGTCGATGCCGGCGCACACGCGAACACAAATAACACCACTTAAAGTAATTACGGCACAACAAACGCTAAAATAACTGACGATCCTTTACTAGAACACCTCTAGATTGAATATTATCACGAAATATCAGTTTAAAAAATTATATTAATCCTAAAATTATATAAAAAATAGAGAGCGATGTGCACAGCAGTCCAGCACTCGTGACGTCACGTCAAAGATCCCATACTGTAGTGGAATTCAGAGATTCAGGTCACATGTGGAGGAACTACACAGTAGACCAATGTGTATCTGCCTCCAGGAGACAAATTTTAAATCTACTGACAACCCTGAGAACATGGTCTCAAGGAGGACAATAATCTTAGTGGAGAGAGAGCTATAGGAGGCAATGTTATTTTCACTAATACAGCATATCACTCAGGGCCGCCCCCCCCCCCCCTCACCACGTGTCTGCAAGCAGTTACAATGTTGTCCATCTCTGCCACTGTTAAACAGTATGCTCCCTCCATCTTGCCCCTCATGAGATGTTAGAGGCCCTCAAAGGCCTTTGTACATGGTTCCTCTATCTGTTAACCCTCTGTGGTGATTTTAACACAACAATGTGCTTTGGAGTTTTGTCACTACTTGCCACAGGGGTAGACCAACTGAGAGACTTCTCTTGGCATCAAGTGCATATTTACAAAACCCCATACAGTCAATACACTTCTTTTTACTACAACTACAACCAGGTTGTTATCTACCATTGCTCTCTGTTTGCTCTCCAGCCCTTGTCCTTACTATTTGATTGAAAGTGGTGTGAAATGCCAGTGTCTGAAAGAATAGCGTTGAGTCAAACAGACTGAATCAAAATTAACATTGTTAGTCTTTGAACACACAGTATTGGCAGCCAAGGAGAAACGAAACGAATTTACCAGTTAATTTGTTAGACTGGAAGGGGAAAGTAGAATGAGAATATAACTTTTATCTGATTCTTAATGTCACTCTTAACATAAATGCATTAGGTACATTTGCAATAAAATAAATAGATAAAAATTCAAAAAATACTTACTGTGTGCAAAAGTATAATAGAATTAAAAGGTCGTATCTTGTTAAGATAGCTAGCTGCATTCTGTACTGTTATGTAACATTTGTACAACAAGTGAGAAATGATTGAAATTTGCATATGAAATCCTCAGGAAGTTTCGATCGAAGCGGAGTCATTTCATTTCATTCCTAGTTGTCCCTTGACAACATCCATATCAATTCCTCTGCATTCATTTCTCCTACCTAACATTTCTTTTTTATGTTAGTGTTTCATAATGATTACTACTTATTAGTAACAATACAACAGATGGGAACTGTTCTCATTTTTAAGAATGACAATATAAAATTCCACTTTTCTCTCGTATATCGTGACTGTACTGAAAATATTTATCTACAAATATTAAAAATACATTTGTAACTTTGTGTATTGCCTACAACAATGTGTGTGCCATTGGACAGCTTAACATTCCAGAATGAAACTTTCACTCTGCAGCGGAGTGTGCGCTGATATGAAACTTCCTGGCAGATTAAAATTGTGTGCCGGAACCGGGACTCGAACCTGGGACCTTTGCCTTTCGCGGGCAAGCGCTCTACCACTGAGCTACCCCGACACGACTCACGATGCCGCCCCACAACTTTACTTCCGCCAGTACCTCGCCTCCTACTTTCCAAACTTCACAGAAGCTCTCCTGCAAACACGCAAGACTAGCACTCCTGGAAGAAAGGATATGGTGGAGACATGGCTTAGCCACAGCCTAAGGGACGTTTCCAGAATGAAACTTTCACTCTGCAGCGGAGTGTGCGCTGATATGAAACTTCCTGGCAGATTAAAATTGTGTGCCGGAACCGGGACTCGAACCTGGGACCTTTGCCTTTCGCGGGCAAGCGCTCTACCACTGAGCTACCCCGACACGACTCACGATGCCGCCCCACAACTTTACTTCCGCCAGTACCTCGCCTCCTACTTTCCAAACTTCACAGAAGCTCTCCTGCAAACACGCAAGACTAGCACTCCTGGAAGAAAGGATATGGTGGAGACATGGCTTAGCCACAGCCTAAGGGACATTTCCAGAATGAAACTTTCACTCTGCAGCGGAGTGTGCGCTGATATGAAACTTCCTGGCAGATTAAAATTGTGTGCCGGAACCGGGACTCGAACCTGGGACCTTTGCCTTTCGCGGGCAAGCGCTCTACCACTGAGCTACCCCGACACGACTCACGATGCCGCCCCACAACTTTACTTCCGCCAGTACCTCGCCTCCTACTTTCCAAACTTCACAGAAGCTCTCCTGCAAACATGCAAGACTAGCACTCCTGGAAGAAAGGATATGGTGGAGACATGGCTTAGCCACAGCCTAAGGGACGTTTCCAGAATGAAACTTTCACTCTGCAGCGGAGTGTGCGCTGATATGAAACTTCCTGGCAGATTAAAATTGTGTGCCGGAACCGGGACTCGAACCTGGGACCTTTGCCTTTCGCGGGCAAGCGCTCTACCACTGAGCTACCCCGACACGACTCACGATGCCGCCCCACAACTTTACTTCCGCCAGTACCTCGCCTCCTACTTTCCAAACTTCACAGAAGCTCTCCTGCAAACATGCAAGACTAGCACTCCTGGAAGAAAGGATATGGTGGAGACATGGCTTAGCCACAGCCTAAGGGACGTTTCCAGAATGAAACTTTCACTCTGCAGCGGAGTGTGCGCTGATATGAAACTTCCTGGCAGATTAAAATTGTGTGCCGGAACCGGGACTCGAACCTGGGACCTTTGCCTTTCGCGGGCAAGCGCTCTACCACTGAGCTACCCCGACACGACTCACGATGCCGCCCCACAACTTTACTTCCGCCAGTACCTCGCCTCCTACTTTCCAAACTTCACAGAAGCTCTCCTGCAAACACGCAAGACTAGCACTCCTGGAAGTAGGAAAGTAGGAGGCGAGGTACTGGCGGAAGTAAAGTTGTGGGGCGGCATCGTGAGTCGTGTCGGGGTAGCTCAGTGGTAGAGCGCTTGCCCGCGAAAGGCAAAGGTCCCAGGTTCGAGTCCCGGTTCCGGCACACAATTTTAATCTGCCAGGAAGTTTCAGCTTAACATTGTTAGCACATGGAGACAAATGAATAACTTTCAACTAGTGTAGGCTTTCTCCACTTATGGCAGCAAAAGTGCAATTGTGAAGTTAACATGGATGAATAGTAATGCCACCAGAAGGTGGTATATAAAAGGGATCAGACGGCTAAGTGAATGTACTGGGATAGTTCTTTAGAAAAGTTGATTTGCATAAACAACTTTAGTAAGCGTAATAGAAGACGGTGAACATCTTTCAAGCAGTTGTTGGAGTTCGGCCGAGGAAGAATGTTGCCTACTTGGATTGTGGAAATCTGTAATTGTGTCAGATATAACAAAGATTTGTAATTGCTGAATGCAGAAGGGAATGAGGGACTGACGGAACAAATACACTCACGTGGGGCTCTATTTTTGATCATTTGATCATTATCTTATCTCTGAAATAAATTTGCCTATGATATCTCTGGCCCTTCATGTTACATTTTAGATTGCAAAAAGTGTTTTGTTCCTGAAGTATGTATGTACATACCGTGTATACTCGAGTAATCTGTGCATATTTTTTCCGAATTTATGAACGAAAACTGGAGTGCATGAATTACTCAAATTTAGGTGGGTATTACTCCAACTGCAACAACAAAACACACTAGGCGTGCATTACTCCACTTAGAAAAAGGGATCCTTTTAGACCGGTATTATGGTATCAAATATTCATAATATTTCTTAGACAAAAATCTTCATCGTGGTGTTAAAAGGGGTATTATAGAATGAAACTTTGACTCTGCAGTGGATTGTGCACTGATATGAAACTTCCTGGCAGATTAAAATTGTGTGCCGGAACTGGGACTAGAAACCTGGGACCTTTTGCCTTTCGCGGGCAAGCGCTCTACCACTTAGCTATCCCTACACAACTCATGGTCTGTCCTCATAACTTTACTTCTGCCAGTACTTCGCCTTCTACTTTCCAAACTTCACAGAAGTTCTTGTGTGAACCTTGCAAGACTAGCACTCCTGGAAGAAAGGATATGGTGGAGACATGGCTTATCCACAGTCTAAGGGATGTTTCCGGAATAAAACTTGCCCGCGAAAGGCAAAGGTATCAGGTTCGAGTCCCGGTTCCAGCACGCAATTTTTATCTGCCAGGAAGTTTCAAGGGATATTACGTTTGTCATATTTCAAGATAGCAGATAACAACTTCTTATTGTGCGCTGCCTTAGGCCACTATCAAAACTGCATGTAATTTACTTGACAGTGACACAACATATTAGTAATTTCACTGTAATGGGTCTCATCATGTAACAAACCGATGTGGTGGATTAGTATCTCTTCCTGCCAGTTTCTTTGGCAGCTCAGCTAGCACGTACTGACAGTTGCATTGTTGATGTGAGAATGACTAGTTGCATTTGCTTGTGATACCCTCTTTCTGAGTAATAAAGTATGTTATCTACTTAAACTGTGTATTATTCGGTTCAGTACCACCATATTACCCAAACCGGTATCAGCATGTGACACAGACTGTATCTGAAGACAGGGTTACAGCGATTTCTTGCTACTGGGGTTAAGCGTTAACTATGGCACAGCATTGCAGTTAACATTCAAACACACTCACATGTCGAATAGCAACAGCGATGCTAGCACTCAGAGCGTTTACATTTTGCATTGCAGTGGTCAGAAGACAAGCAACTTTTATAATCAAACATTTGGCTACATTTGATGATATTTATTTGATGAAAGATACCTGTATGTTAAAGTTTCCTATTACGCTATCAAATATCTTTGAAGTAAATACATGACCTCTCGACTTTGGTATTACACGTCCACATGTCTTTGTCAGTCTCCAGTCTCGGCTCTATTTACTAACTGTTCAGATTCTATAAGCGTACATTTCAATGTGTGAGATCATCATCTTCTACATGTTAATCACCTTAGTGGGGTTGTGTAAAGTGTTTTGGTAACTCGTTCTCAATACCACACTTGGTTTGTGATTAATTTTCATGTGTCAGTTGTGTGTGTAAGGAGTGGTGGTGAGAGGCACGGTATCAATCTTGTTCTTATCTTGTGTGTCTTCCCATAATAAAAATTAATCATATTGGTACGGTAGAAATTACATTACTAGTGAATCATAAATATGTTTTTCTCCAATATCACTGAGCCAGGAGTCTTTCGTTTTCTTCCAGGTCGGAACATTTGATCCGTATTCAGATGACCCACGCTTGGCAGTGAAAAAGATAGCACTGTGTCCATTTTCTGGCACCCTTGCTGTGGCTGGAACAGCGGGAGCTGTAATTGTAGCTAAAATAGGATCTGATACATTGGAAACAGAAGTCAGTGTAAGTATATTCTGATGCATGCTGCATATTACTTCCTTTTGTCACTTAGTAACTAATCTCCTTTTATCAATTAAATGAGCATCTAAAATCATTTTGGAGCTTTTTAGTACAATAATTATTTATATTTTAATGTAAGTTTTTATAGCCAAAGGCATCCATATCAATAAGAACTTGATTAACTGTTGGTGTTTTATTACAAAATGCACAGACAGTTGTATATCGTTGAAGTAGATTATTTCAGGGCATGTTCAACAGTCAGTTGTCGTTCATAAACAAGAACTAGCATAACATCCAACCCATTAAATCACACACCATTGCCATTTATTAAGTAAACAAAGTGGAAACCATAGCTATAAACAGTTAAAGGAATGTCACTGAGGGCATTACTTTCCAACAAAAACAATAAGAGTTTATAAATAGTACTCTAAAGAAAGATCAAAAAACTTCTATGGCTTACAGTGTACCAGGGTGATATGTATATGAACACTGAATATTTTCTAAAATGTGATTTTTAAATTAATTAAACAATCCTTTCTTTGTTCATTTTAAGGAGTTTGGAAGGGTTAATAATTTGGTATATATTGAGTGTATTAGAAAGAATCTGAGCTGGAACGCAGAGCACCATCAGAATATCTGGCTCCCCCAACCACAAGAATTCCTTCTCTAGGCTGGATTGAAACCAGTCACACACCGCATCAGGGCCCTGGGTTTCAGATTATGCACTTGTGGTAGAGGACATTGCTATTTCAAAGGCGATCCTGCTTTGATGAGTTAGGATTATTCTGTGACAAGAATTTGTGATGTGCTGAGTGAGTAAATTGTGCTGGTCATTCATCTGAATCGAGTACAGGCCAACTACTCCTGTGGCAAGGGGTTGAGAGTATAAGTGGAATGGGAATAGGTAAGGACAGTATGAGAGTTGATCAGGCACCGGAATTCCACTTTAAACATTGTAGAAATGATAGTGTGTAACATGTCCCTCATATCACTTTGATAGTCTAAGCAGTGGTGAAGAACATGGCAAGGATGAGTAATTTCAAGAAAGGGAAATAAGAGTAGGGTGAAGATAAGTTGGTTTTTCATGTGTTTAGCATGCTTGAACTAATGTGTAGGATTGAAGCCTTTTGAATAAGGCTGAATTTTTTTGGGTTGGAGATTTTGCATGGGTAGGTGACAACGTATTAATGTTTAAGTTCTGGTATTCGTGGAATGTTGGCATAAGTAAGGTCAGCGTAGCAGTGTCTGAGTCCTGTGAGAGATTTATGAGGATTTCATGGGGATGGACAAGCCTCTTAATAGAAGGCAGAACTGCCATCCATTACTTCAAAACAGTTTCTCATTAATAACGCTACACCACTGTTGTGACGAATCACAACAATCAACATCTTATGGCATCCTGACATAGTTGTCCATTCCCATACTCTCATGTTCTATGGGCTTTCTAAAACTGACAACTGGACAGTCCTGGACATTGTAGCTTGTTAATGTGGTATGTATATGTCCCAGGGTTTTTGTAGTACTGAGTGACAAGAACAGATACTCCAACAAATAATTTTACTGTAGCTTGCTACTGTAGAATAATATTGCAACAACATAACACAGTGTACAACAAATGTCTGCCAACAGCAAAATGTGTCAAAAGCTTTTAGACGAAGTCTGTGCAGTGCTGTGTAACTGCTTTCACCGAGTGTGATGCCACAGCTGCTTCCATTGAGGCCCAGGAGAGAGAGAGAGAGAGAGAGAGAGAGAGAGAGATATGGGTCCCAACTCCCATCACAAGGAATTTAATATACAGTGGAACCCTGTTTTTACTCTTTTCAAGGGACTTCAGGGAAATAGTGTGAAATGCGGGAAATAATGTTTTAAATGATAAAATATGCTTACTGGAACACCCTGGCATTTTTTTAGTTTGTGATTTATATACGTCATAGGCATCAAAGTACTCGCCATAAAGTTTGTTATGTAATAAAAATTATCTGAATTGTTAACGTTTTAAGCAGAAGGTGGAACTGGAACTGGTAACTTTATAGGAACTAGAAATTTTATATATAATTTCAATCATCGTAGTCAACTTCGTCAGCAAGCCTTTAACTGGCATTAATTATTTACGTAGTAAAACTGCAAAAGTTCCATTCTTTTTGTATTTTTCGATGTTTCACACGACAAAATTGGAGAATTATTCACGTTCTCGAGTGCAAATTTATGCAGAAGTAGTTTTTGTGACATTCACATAGGGTCGGCATCTTGCACTATAATCACATTTGTGAGGTTATAATACACCATGCCCCATTCAATGTACCGAAAAAACCTAAAAAAGCAAACCATTAGTCTCACTTTATAAAACCTCACAAAAAATGCTTAGGTAAATATTTGCATTTCACGACAACAATAAATTCTCAAAACGAGTCATGCAAAGCATGGAAAAACTACCAGTTGTGTATACAAAGCCAAGCTGGCAGTTGGCGTGGTGGCTGATTGGATACTACACTTCCATCAGCAACCATGGTGTGAGTCGAGGCGCGTACTGCAAACAACAAAATGCTAAATATACATTTGCATAAATGCAAAGTGTCAAGAAACTTCACTGTGTAACATTTATAAACACTATACTTGAGGGCGAAAGCCAAGCCAGAATCAGTTTGTCAGTTGCATTGTTTTTTTCTTTGATAACGTGGTATCAAAAAAAGTGCAAAACGTGAGAAAAAGTGTAAATATGTTAATGCAAAAATGAGGACAAATCAACAATGTGAACTTAGGAAATTTGACAGGACCTACAAAACACTGTGCTATTTGCGGGAAAATGTAAAATCCGGGAACGTAAGTGGGTTATCACTGTATATATGTTTGACATAAGTGGTATATGTTTTAAGGACAGTGTTTTGGTCTGTTGTGAAGAGTGTGGTAGTGCCTGCATCACTCTCACCCTTGTGTTCACATTTCTGTCAGATCCATGGGGAAACTTTGTGCACGTTGGTTTGAGACAGTAAATTTTACTCAATGGGATAACCAGGAGATCTGAAAAAACCCCAAGAATATTTTCATCTGGGAGAAATCTTGGAATAACCCAGGATTTATTAGAATTCCGGGAGAGTTTCACTTTTCATATTATCAGTTAATATATTATTATTATTATTATTATTATTATTATTTCGTTTTTTAATTTTGGCTGGTAATAATATTAGCTTAGCCCACTTCTACACAATGAAATTGCAGCAATAAAACCCCCTCAGGTGCTCAGCATTAATTTGATGAGTACGGGCTTGGCAGACCTGGGGTCCTGTGCTGTGGGCTGTGTCACGCCAACAGCCCGCTACACTGTGAGCTCTGTGCGTGCTTAAACGACCATCGTTCGGTGGATTGTTGTACGTTTCAGAGCCTGGGGGTCTTGGCTAAATCGCCCAGGTCGCAAAGACGGTACAAACCTCTATAAGAAAAAAACCTCAATTTCAAGGTGTGATACTACGTGCCAAGGAGATGCATGGCTGTTGAGGTTGAACAGTCGCTAGCGGGCAACTTCTGGGGAACCTACCGCACCTCAGTTGTATAAGGCTTACCCTGGCAAGCAGGACTCTGCCTGGGTGGATGTATAGCTCCCTAGCTGCTCGTGGAACAACGATGAAACGAGCCAGTAATAGCATTGCCAGACACAAATCCAGTGTCTCTAAGCAAGGGAAGACTGACTTCAATGCCGAGAGATGTGACGCCAGATTGTTCCCTTCCTTAGCCGCACTGTGGGAGGAACATAGGTCATATACAGATCTCAGCCATACTCGCCACAGTGCTTAGTATGCAAGTGAACCGATGGGGAATCATTTTTGTCAACAAAGCCGCTGTTCTTGCTCGTAAATCTTGAAGACAACTTTGCTGAGGTGGCTTCCTTCTCCAAGATGAGAAATGGGGTGGTATTAATACAGATGGCATCCCCTACCCAGTCTAAGGCACTGCTTGCTGCAACAAGCTGGGTGATATTCCTGTTAGTATCACGCCCCACGCTTATGTTCCAAAGTCTTATTTACCACTGTGATCTCCTGTCACATTCAGATGATGAGCTGTGCACAAACCTAGAACGAAGAGTAGATCACTTCGTCAGGCACATCTGTAGGGGACCTAATGATCAAAGGGTTGCCATCAGTGCTTTCATTCTGGCCTTTGAGAGCGATACACTGCCTGAGAAGGTCAAAGTCATGATATACCCGTGTGATGTCAAACCGTACATCCTACCCACTATGAGGTGCTTCAGGTGCTGGAAGTTCTGGCATATGTCGTCCCGATGTACTTCTAGCCGCATGTGCAGGGAATGCGGGCGTCCATCCCATCTGGATGGTTTGTGCACCCCATCTCCCAACTGTTTGAACTGCAAGCAGATAGATTCACCTTGCTCACCAGATTGCTCTCATCTGCACAAGGAATGTAAGATCATGGACTGCAAGACCTTGGACCAACTCACTTATTCCGAGGCAAGACGAAAGTATGAGCGGCTCCACCCAGTTCGTATGCATGCATCTTTCGCTGCTGCTCTGTCGTCCCCACTGTCATTGGGTATGACACCTCCCACTGTACCACCACCTCCTGTGGGCCGTAGGGGCCAACCATTTTCCACTGCCCCCTTGACAGGACCAGTGGCTTCTCCAACCCCTATAGCAACATCTGCTGTTGGGGGAATTCTTCCCCAACCCTCGCGGACACCAATCCCCACCTCCTGGCCGGATAAGGCACAGCCTCCTCCGGCTCCTCTCACTCGGAAGGGGTCCTTTAGGACACCCCTTCCAAGGCTACTCAGAGTGCTCCAGAGGATCCTGGCTGCAGGCTTAATGATCCACAACCTGCTGTTCAAAGAGCCTCCCGTTCTTCCTCCATCCCGGATGCTACTTCTGAGAAGCCCTCTGGGCTCTGCAAACCAAAGGGCCAGCAAGAGGAAAGGAGGAGAAGGCAGAAGAAACAGAAATGTTTGGTGATTTCAAAGCCACAGTCACCCACATCCTCTGCTTCAGAGGATGTAGTCAAGATCCTCGCATCTCCTGAGGATCTCGCAGTTACTGATTCACCAGACCATAATATATCTGATTCTTTGGATTCAGAGCAGATGGTAGCATACATTCCGATGGAATAATCTGCTTTTGTTCATCATGGCGAAGACATAATCCTCTAGTGGAATTGTGGCAGCCTTTTCCCCCACCTGGCTGACCTACGACACCTTCTAAGCCTAACAAGTGCTCTCTACATGGCTCTCCAGGAAATCTGGTTTCCAGCAATGTGGTCTCCAGCCCTTCGAGGCTACTGGGGCTATTTCAAAAAAATCGTTCCACCTATGACAGAGTTTCCAGTGGAGTCTGCATCTACATCCTAGCCTCTGTCCCAACCACTGCCGTGCCTCTTCAAACGTCTCTAGAGGCAGTTGCTGTTCGGCTCCGGGCAGTGCGAAATATTACAATATGTTCTGTCTATCTTCCACCAGGTGAGAATGTCTCTCCTGTAGACCTTGCAACCTTGGTCGCCCAACTTCCCCCATCCTTTTTTCTTTTGGGGGATTTCAATGCCCTCCACACTTTGTGGGGTGGCACAAGACCTTGGCGTGGGGTAGGGATGTTGTGCCTCCTCATATGGAACATATTCTGCCATAGACTTGTCTGTCTGCAGCTGAAGCCTGCCTCCACATCTCGCCTGGAGAGTCCACAACCACCATTTTCCTATCTTCCTGTCGCTCCCATAGTGTCCGCCTGCTGACCGTCTGCCTCGCTGGTCCCTCCATAGGGCTGACTGGCTATTTTATTCCTCTGCTGCTGTGATTTCCTCTTCCTTCCTGGCTGATATTGATGCCACTGTTCAGCAGGTAACGTAGGCCATCGTTTCTGGAGCTGAAACTGTCCCCAGCACATTCGGCTCGCTCCATGGTAAGTTGGTGCCCTGGTGGACATCGGAGATTGCTGAAGCCATCCGGGAACGTCGGCAATAGCATTTAAGCAGAGGATTACAGATGGACAAAATACTAAACATCTTTTACCAAAGCTATTTCATAGAAAAACATTGCACAGTTGTTTCTGCTCTGACTTATTGCACAAACAATAGAATGCTTAACAGGGGATAGGAAAGAAATTTAAATCACTCAACAGGGGATAGAAAACAAATTTAAATCACTCAACAGAGAAAAGGTCACTGGACCTGATTAGGGTACCAATTTTATTTTACAAGAAGTAAACAGCAGAGTACCATAGGTCTCTAGAATGAAGCATTTCTAACAATTAGAGAGAGAGAGAGAGAGAGAGAGAGAGAGAGAGAGAGAGAAAGCACAGCTCATTACAGTTTTGTAAGGAACACCAGGAGGCATGTATCAGACCAGATTAGATGAAACACACCCAACTAGTCTGTATTCTATATAGCCATGGAGAGACATGACCTTTAAACCCAGACACACCATCTTGTAGGTGGAGCAGAAATGGACTTTGGGAATTTGGCAAAAAGGTAAAGGCCACATGTCTGATACCAGATGACTGCTGAATGTGGGTGGAGGGAACATGTTGCATGCCAGATGCAGTCCATCAATAGAGTACAGAAAGCTGGCAGATCTATGATAGTAGAGGTTTTGAATACCAAGGGAAAGCTCAAGGCTTCACAATTTTTTTGTTTTTAAATCCTCCTCCCACCTTCACTTCAGTTTTCAGCTTTGTATTAGATTTCAATAGTCTTAAAATAGTTGGGAATATTCTCATAATTACATTTATTGACAGTCGTCATAAATAATATGGTTAATTTTCTTTTTATTATTATTATTATTATTATTCGAAGTGTGGCAGCTGGAGGTGGCGGTTGTATGACTGTGTTGTGTGCCTGTGTGATTACATGAATGTTCTGTTTTACGTGAATATTGTGTTTTCTCAAGAAGGCCATGGTCCATAGCTTAAAGTGTTGTATGTGTGTATCTTTTGTATGTGCTTGTCGCAGCTCTTTGCCACATCTTTGGTGCGAGTTGTAAACTGTCCTTACTATATTATTATTATTATTATTATTATTATTCTACACAAGTTACAGGCCTTTTATCTGAACACTTAAAACATTCATCACTGCTTGTTCTTCCATTACTGCTTCATTCTTTCACTAAAGGCTCTCTTCCTTTCTTTATCCACTTTGATCTTTGTTCTTTAGGTGCTGTTTTCTCCGACATGACTTCTCACTTATACACCTTGTATCTAAAGACTACTTTGTCGATGATGTCTGCTGAATCTATATCTGCCCTTTGCCGATCTTTTGACTTGTATCATTCAGGGTGTAGTGGACTTAAGACCCTGGATGTACCTGAGGATTCTGTTGGCGAGTCTGCTGATGCATCTATAAAATTTTAGTCACCTCTTTCTAATGTCCGCACTGATATTGAGGAACTTCTGTGGTATCCCTGGATACAGCCTTCATCTGTAAGATTTGGTCCAATAATTTCCCTAATGATTTTTCTTTCCCATGTGAGGCTCAAGGTTGGTTTTTGTGTGTAACATCAGTGTGTCTCTGGCACATAGCACCTCCGGTTTGATTACAGTAGTGTAGTGATGAATTTTGGTGAAGGTGGAAAGGCATTTGTTACTGTAGATATCCCGTGTTGTGTATAAAGCTCTTTTTCATTTTCAAGATTGTAGTGTTCTGTTGGATTTTCTCCTTTCTTGTCTGTTCGATCACTTCACCTACATACTTAGTGTTGCAACCCTGTTGATCTTGCCATACTTAGTGTTCAGATTTGGGATGTTTAGTTTCATGCAGAAGAGAGAGAAGAGGAAACAGAAAGAAAGAAAGAAATCTGTGGCTCTACTTTTTCTGCGCTCTCTGAGTGCTGTGGTTTCATTATCTTTGTGTAGTGCCAGATCGTCTGCAAAAGCTAGACGGCCAATCTCTACCTTGTCCTTTGGTCTTCCGGCTCCCACTGGCTTCCAGCGACCTTGTATTTTCAGCGCCTTCTCACACTCGTTGATGACTTTGTCCAACACTATGTTGAAGAGAAGTGGTGAAACTCCATCACCTTAGCGAATGCCTGTCTTGATTTGAAAGGGTTAGGAGGTTCCACCTTAGATGTTGTGTCTGTCAGTGTTTGATCAGTCACAGTGTATTGCCGTCCAAACCTTGTTCATGTAGGATATTGAATAATGACTGGCAGTCGACAGAGTTGTATGCCTTGTTGAAGTCAACGAAGGTGCATATGACTAGACTGTTCCTTAGGGCTTTAATTTTCAGGGTAGTATTCACATTGGAGATTTGTTCTGCACAAGAGCGACTAGGGCGGAAGCCCGCTTGGTACTCGCTGATCTTGTACTCCAGCTGGTCTTGTGTCCTTTGGAGTAGGCACACTGAGAATACTTTGTTTGCGACTTGCGTTAGTGAGATGCCCCTGTAATTGTTCAATATATAGTTAATATTTTCCTATATATTTATATTTTATGTATTTATTTATTTTTTAACAGGTAACAACAACCAATATTGTGTTGGATCGTGATGGATTTGTCTGGAAAGGACATGATCAGTTGACAGCCCGTACTGGTACCTTGTCTCTGGCACCAGGTTTCCAACCATGTTCTGTATTGCAACTACACCCTCCAGCAGCAGTTACAGCACTTGTATTGCATGCAGACTGGGGCCTTGTGGCTGCTGGAACTGCACATGGCTTGGCACTTTTTGATTACATACGCCACAAGGGTGTTCTTACGAAGTGCACTCTGAATCCCAATGGTAATTGTTGTTCTCCAATAATTGCAGTTTAAAAGTTTACTGAAATGGCTCTTTGTTTGTGGTTATGTTTTTGTATTATTGTTGTAGCTGTTTTTAACACTTTCAAATCTATCCACATAGAATAATTGTGAGCCTTGGAAATTAGTTTTTTTTTTTTTTTTTTTTTTTTTTCTTCTATTATTCAAAATGTTAACGTCATATTTCTTAAAAATGATATAAAAAGAGCAAACTTCAAGATTAGTTTTTCATATTTTTGTGCTTGGTTTGATTACAAAGTGTGATAAAAAACTATAATTCTCTCCAACTATCCTTAAAATGCATGTGTGTGCTCTCTCTCTCTCTCTCTCTCTCTCTCTCTCTCTCTCTCTCTCTCTCTCTCTCTAACACACACACACACACACACACACACACACACACACACACACACACACACACACACACGAGAGAGAGAGAGAGAGAGAGAGAGAGAGAGAGAGAGAGAGAGAGAATTGGAGGGGGGGGGGTTACTTGAGCAACTTCGCTTCGCATTTGATTGGCTTTTGTATGGATCAGTCTGAAGCATTTTGGCATGCATATATGTGCAATCAGGACATGCCACTTGGTTTCTTTGCCAGTAAATTGTCTCCTAAACTAATCTTGATAGCCCATGATAAATTCTCACACAAATACATTATCATCTTAAGGAAGTGTTCCAGAAAAACGGATATAGCAGATGGCCAAATCTGACATGCTCTCATACAGAAGACACCACAGCCAGCACCGGAAGATGATCTCCAAGAAAGGATTTCCTACATTCCATATGCAGGCAACGTATCTGGAAAAATCAGCAGAATTTTACGATGACACATCAAATGCATGTACTGCCTGCTGGCAAAGATTAAATCTCTTCTAGGGACAGTGAAGGACGATCTATAACTCTAGACATCAGCCGTTCATAGCATACCGTGGGAATATGATAAAGTTTGTCAGGCAAACCATTCGCACAATTGAAGAAAGGTGCACAGAACATAAATGCCACACCGACCTCCAACAGCTCAACAAAATCAGAAATTGCTGAACATATGCTTGGAAACCGGACAAAGGATGAAATACGAAGACATGGAGATTCTACACAACCCATCACTAATGAGACTGTATATATGTGGAGGACATAGAGATGCGGCTAAGAGAGAATCTTATAAACAAAGACAGTGGATTTCAGCTGAACCAAGCTTGGCACCCTGCACTAAAATTTCTTCAAAAACCGTGTAGGCAGATCACTGAACACGACGAAGGCAGAGTGCAGACTGAGGTCCGCCACTAGAGTCCTGAGCAAGAGCTACCCCTACCACCGTACCACCACAGCATCCCTCTATCACACGCCATCTTTAAGGGGGGGGAGGGGGGGGGATGGACCACAGGTACATATATCACAACCACCAGTCCAATACCTTGGTCAGCAGGAATAACCTGATGATGATCGCAGGTTACATTGTCAAAAATTCATTGCACAATGATAAGTGTATCCAGTTCCATGTCTGAGAGACCTTCAGTCGATCTAATATCTTGTTACGTACCTTTCAGAACACTATTGACTTATTTGCTCTGATTTTCATTCAATGGTTTTTTATATAATATGGAGGGAAACATTACTGTTTGGAAATATACGTATAAAAAGTAAAGAAAGTTTGACTTACCAGGTGAAAAGGCACAGGTGCATTGACACATACATAAGTAAAAACCACACGCGCGCACACACACACACACACACACACACACACACACACACACACACAAAGGCAGACATATGCAAAATGCAAAGAAGTTGGACAGAGATGCTAGTCGAGGCAGAGGCTCTGTCCAGAGATTGGAGGCAAAGATGTTGTAGACCATCTGATTATTAATGGAGGTTGAGAACAAGTGGGCAACAAGAAGAGAGAATATGCTGAAGGGGAGTTCTGAAAGTTTGATGTCGGTGGGAAGTATCCAGATAACCCGTATGGTGTAACACTGTGCCAAGATGTGCTGGCCGAGCACCAAGGCATGCTTCGTCACAGGGTGATCCTCATTACCAACACACACTGTCTGCCTGTGTCCGTTCATGAGAATGGATAGTTTGTTGCTGGTCAGTCCCACATAGAAGGCTTCACAGTGCAGCCATGTCAGCTGGTAAATCACGTGGGTGCTGTCGCAAGTGGCTCTGCCCTCAATCGTGTAAACCTTCTGGGTTACATGACTGTAATAAGTGGTTGTGAGAGGATGCATAAGGCAGGTTTTCCACCGAGGGTGGTTGCACCTCCCACCACTACCACCACCACCACAACCACTTCTATCGCTCGGCTGTAGGTGACGCACATACATGTGTGGTTCACTTCAAAAACATTTAATATTATTTCATAATGTTTGGCAGTGCATTAAGAGGTCACTAAGAGTTAATGGCGATAATGGAAAAGCACTATTGAAAGTGACTGAACTGCAGCAGGAGAACCATTTTGTAGCTCTCAATTTACGCCCATTTTGTAACTTAAGTGATGTACTAAGTGTCCGGCAAAATGGGGTTCGTCTCTACCACAAATGAAATCACGATATTTTTGTAAAAAGTTGATAAAGTTTTCTTCTGTGAGCAAACTCAGAAAAAATTCAGTCACAGCACCAAAAGCAAACTAATTACTTGCCTACCTGAAAATATCCTCATACTGGTTAATGGTTACAAGAACTGTCACAGGTACATAGATAAAAAAACACACACACACACACACACACACACACACACACACACACACACACACACACACACACAAACGCAAGCTTTCGCAGCCTAGCTGCTTCGTCAGGCAGAAGGGAAGGAGAGGGAAAAGGAAATGATGAGGTTTTTAAGGGAGTGGATAAGGAGTCATTCCAATCCCGAGACAAGAAAGACTTACCTTGGGGGGAAAGGAGGGTAAACAAATACACACACACCCACACAATTACACAGACGCAAGTACACTTAGGCAGACATACTGTAGAACAGTTCTACAGTATGTCTGCCTAAGTGTACTTGCGTCTGTGTAATTGTGTGTGTGTGTGTGTGTGTGTGTGTGTGTGTGTGTGTGTGTGTGTGTGTGTGTGTGGTTTTATTTGTTGCTATCACTGCCTGTGCCCCTTCGCTTGGTAAGTGTATTTCATCTAGTTTCAAATTATAGAAGGAAACTTTGCTGGTGGGATAAACAAATATAAAAAATAGTAATCGGATGACTTACTAAAAGGACCGGCTCGTCGATAGGCACAAAGAATCGCGCACGCGCGCACACACACACACACACACACACACACACACACACACACACACACATACAAGCTTTCGCCACCACTGGCAGCTTCTTCAGGAAAAAAGAGGAAAAAAAGGGGAGGAGAAAGGGAAGGATATGGGTTTTAAGAAAGTGGAGGAGTGGTGGAAGGACTTACCTTAGGGGAAAAAAAGGAAGGTAAACAAATACACACACACACACACACACACACACACACACACACACACATCCTAACGCGCACACACCTAAACAGACATTTGTAAAAAGCAAAGAAGTTGGACAGAGATACCACTTGAGGCAGAGGCTCTGTCCGCAGAACCGAGGCAAAGGTGCTAAAGATGGTGGGTGGGAATCATCTTTGCCTTGGTTCTGCGGACAGAGCCTCTGCCTCAAGTGGTATCTCTGTCCAACTACTTTGCTTTTTACAAATGTCTGTCTAGGTGTGTTTGCGTTTCGATATGTCTGAGTGTGTGTGTGTGTGTGTGTGTGTGTGTGTGTGTGTGTGTGTGTGTGTGTGTGTATTTGTTTACCTTCCTTTTTTTCCCCCTAAGGTAAGTCCTTCCACTCCTGGGATTGGAATGACTCCTTTTCCACTTCTTAAAACCCATATCCTTCCCTTTCTCCTCCCCTTTTTTCCTCTTTTTCCTGAAGAAGCTGCCAGTGATAGCGAAAGCTTGTATGTGTGTTTGTGTGTGATTTTATTCGTTTCTATCGACGAGCCGGTCCTTTTGGTAAGTCATCTCTTTTCTATTATAGAGGAAAAATTCCTAACAGGAAAAATATACGTAAAAAATAGATGAAGTCCACTTACCAGGCGACGGAGCACAGGCAGTGACAGCAACAAATAAACACACAGACTCCCCCCCCCCCCCCACCCCCACACACACACAAACGCAAGCTTTCGCAACCCAGTTGCTTCTTCTGCCTGAAGAAGCAAGTGGGTTGCGAAAGCTTGCGTTTGTGTGTGTGTGTGTGTGTGTGTGTGTGTGTGTGTGTGTGTTTATTTATTTATTTGTGATGCTGTCACACCTGTGCTCCTTCGCCTGGTGAGTTAACTTCGTCTATTTTTTATGTACATTGAAGTTTATTTACAGATTATAAGTGTCACACTAAAATTAAGGTTTTATAATTAGGAAATATTCTATTTTGGAGTTGTTCTATTTACTTAGATCTGTCTGGTGCGGGTGATGCTCCAATCTCAAGACGGAAATCTTTCAAGAAGTCATTACGTGAATCTTTCAGACGCCTCAGGAAAGGACGATCGACAAGACGCACGGACAAACGAGGAGTGGCATCACCGGTGCCAAAGAAAGATGGGTATGCAAATTGTTTCCAATATTATGTGTCTGTAGAACGTACTATATCGTTCTTGTAATAATTACCTTATCTCTCGCCATTTTAAATCGCTGTCCAAACTCCAACTATTCGTGTGTTTAGTCTTGATGTTAGGGTGTTGTTTAACCTTTCCCAAGTGATAAAAAATAGTTCAGTTCTGTTTGATGCCAAATTATGCATAAAGAACGGAAGTAGCAAATGTTTTAAGTAACTTTCTATCTTTCTGCCTTCCTTCCCGTGTCTACCATCTTCAGGTGCCCCCTCAGGGGACCCACAGCTCTTTTGTGGGTACGTGTGTGGCGCGAACGGGGCCCCGAGCTGAAGCAGCCTTTCTTCTGCCCCAGGCTGCTTCACTTTCCCTCCCGGTTTATGCCTTCGCCCGGACACAGGCGTCTTTCGCGAGTTAAGGTGGTTTCTCGTTGTAGTTTCTCCTATTCCTTGGTTCCTTCCTTTCCTAACCTTTACTTCTGTCTTCCTCTCCTTGCTGTACTCTCCTAGCCTTCTTCTCCTCCTCAATAGTCTCCGCTTCGGCGTTAGAGACACTTCTTTCCTTCTTTCTCTTCACTTCCTCTATTATTCTTCTTTCCTCCCTGTGCGTGTCTGAAGGCCGACCCACGCATTATCATGCATAGCAGGTGACAGGGTAACGCGTAATTCCCTGCCCCGGGTAGACAAGTAGGGCACGTACATACCCCCCTGGTAAAGGCCAGGCCCAGGGAGGGGTGATTACCCGAGCTGGTACCTTCCGAACATGCCGATTGGTCCCTCCGTCAGTTCTCGGGAGGTGTGACCCGAGGTGTGAACAATCACCTAAGGCGGGTAAGCCCTCGGAGAGGGCTCCCGCTAGAAAGGAGCATGCCTTCGGAGATGCCGGTAATCACAGGGGACACTTCCGCGATGACTTCCTTCTCTTCTTCAGTGACGTTGACCCAGAAATGTAAGATAGATTCGCCTCGGCAAAAAAAAAACTCTGCCTAATCTACCGAAATTTCTTCTTGTCTCTCGCACCGACGGTAAAGATTTCACGTCTGTAAATCCTTTCGTCGTCCAGAAAGGTGTTGATGCAATTGCTGGCCCTGTTAAAACCTGTTTGCATCAGCGCAATGGCACATTGTTGCTGGAAGCAGACAGTGCCTTCCAGGCCCAAAAACTGATACGGACTACACTGCTACACACACTTCCAGTCAAGGTAGAAGCGCACCGCACACTCAACTCGTCACGGGGGGTAGTTTTTATGAGATCCCTTGACGGGTTGTCTGATGAAGACATCCAATCCTATATGTCTGATCAGGGTGTGACAGCCGTCCACAGGGTGATGAAAAAGGTAGATAACCAGCTGACACCGACTCGTACTGTGTTTTTGACGTTCGACAGAGTTGAACTCCTGTCGATGGTCAAAGCAGGGTATGAAGTAATCTCCGTCTGCCCTTATGTACCTAACCCAAAGTGCTGTTTTCAATGCCACAGCTACAACAGCTGTCAATCTTGCCCTAACGCAGCAAAATGTGTCACTTGTGGTAGGGACGCCCATGAGGGGAATTGCCCACCTCCGTCCCCTCACTGCCTTAACTGCAACGGTGACCATGCGGCTTCCTCTCAAGACTGCCCTGTATATAAGGATGAAAAGGTCTTGCAGCAAATTCGGGTTACGGAAAAGGTATCAACATCTGCCGCTCGAAAGTTGTTGGCGAATCGGAAGCCCACTGTTCTCCCAGCCGGCACATACAGTAAGGTCCTCACCTCCAATCGACCTACTAAGGTTTCAAGTACCCAGACCTGTGACTTCACTTTCACTGACACAGTTGTGCGATTCACCAGCCCGAAGATTGCCCGTTCCACGTCCCCGCTTCCTCCTGCAGCTTCTAAAGTTCAGTCTTCGTCAACCTCCAATAAACCACGGGCACCTAAACAAGATGCCCAGACTTTGAAAAAGGAACCCGTCCGTGAAGATTTTCTGCGTTCTCAGGCTTCCCAACCGTCAACTGCCTCTTCTCACTGTCACTCTTCCAGAAGAGCCAACAAGAAAAAGAGTTCCTCTCCTTCCCTGCAGAGGCGTGACCCATCTGTCACGCCATCCAACAGTAGTCGGCCCCGATCATATTCTGTCTCGCCGGGACGCACTACTGTTAGCCAGGCAACCGGCATTTTACCGGCGGCGGAAGCTGCCCCTCCTGATAAAGTCGGGAAGGTGGCAGATGACTCGTTTGAACCTATGGAACATGACTCTCTGCCTCTAGATTGCGGCAGTAGTGCTCCCTTGAAGCCCGGTTCTCAGCGGCCGTCGAGGTGACCCCACCTGCTTGTTCCTTTTTATCATGGCTCTCCTTCAATGGAATATTCGCGGCTTTTGTTCCAATCGGGAGGAATTAAAACTACTCCTTCGATTGCACTGCCCGCTTCTAGTCTGTCTCCAAGAAACTAAGTTACGTCCAAGTGATCGTGCAGACTTTCCATACTACACCTCTGTGCGTTTCGACCTGCCACTTGTGGAAGGTATCCCAGCCCATGGAGGGATATACCGCTCGAGGCTTGTTGAACTCGGTTCGCGGTTCGATAATGCCATATTTATTTACACTGATGGTTCCAAGAGCACTGACGGTGTCGGATCTGCCTTCGTCGTTGGGGACAACTGTTTCCAATACAAGCTCCCTGACCGTTGCTCGAATTTCACGGCTGAGCTTTTTGCCCTCCACCAGGCTGTTTTGTATACCTGCCACCACCGCCAACCTTTCTGTGCCATCTGTTCGCACTCCCTTAGTGCCCTGCAGAGTCTCAAGGACCCTTTCTCGGCCCATCCTCTCGTGTATCGAATCCAACGCTCCCTCCAGTTGCTAGCAGATGACAGCTGTCACATTTCTTTTCTGTGGGTCCCTGGCCATGTGGGTGTGCCCAGGAATGAGGCTGCCGACATAGCAGCCAAGGCAGCAGCTCTTTTGCCTCGCATGGCTACGTTTTGCGTCCCATCGGGCGATGTTCAACGGGCTCTTCGCCGGAGTATCGTGTCGTCCTGGCACAGTGCGTGGTTCTCACTGTACGACAATAAATTGAGAACTGTAAAACTGATCCCGACCGCTTGGAGGACCTCCTCAAACCCCTCTCGGCGAGAGGTGGTCATCCTGGCCCGGTTGCGGTTCGGTCACTGCCGTTTCAGCCACCGTCATTTGCTAACTGCTGATCCTGCACCGCTGTGCTCCTGCGGTGAATTGCTGACGGTGCGTCATGTTTTACTGTCTTGTGTTAATTTTAATCATCTCCGTGTAGCCCTTCGCTTTCCGTCTACTCTGGAGGAAATTTTAGCTGATGACACACGAGCAGTTGCTCGAGTTTTGCGTTTTATTCACTTGGCCAATTTATCAAAGGATATTTAACCCTTTTAATTGTTTTTTTCTTATTTTTTTAGCCTTCTCTTGATATTCTAATTGGCGGTTACCAACTTTTTTGAGATCTAGCGAATCTCTGTTCTTGTCTGGGCGCTAATGACCTTAGCAGTTGTGCGCCCAAAAACCACAGGTGCGTTATTGCCACTTCTGCCACTAAGTTTTAATGCCATTATCATTCTAGGGGCTATAGTTGGCAAATAATTTAGTTTAAGGAGAGTAAAAGGCCTTCAGAATAAAATGTAAATAATTGATTCATGTAAGTTAGTAATAGTGCTGGCAGGAAATAGAACTTATTACAGGGTGATGCAGAACACTCTGATAGTACAAATGATGCAAATATTAAGAGCAATAAAAATGTTATATTAGTTATTACTGAATGGTGTGAATGGAAATTAAAGAAAATAACAGTGAAACAAGTAATTTCATCAGTTTAAGATTTGAAAATGTCGGATTTCAAATGGTGTCCTTCTGTGATGAAGCACTCTTCTAGTCTCGAAGCAAAACATTGAACACCTTCCCTAACATTGCAGGAGACAGGTTTCTGATTTGCCACCTTATGTTCACTCAGTGTGGGGGGGGGGGGGAGGCCTTGTTTGTGTAGCCTCTTAATTTCAAGAAACATCACAAGAAAAAAAATCACTGACATTTAGAACAGGGGAGCATTTGGACATGCAGTGTCCCCAAAACGCAAGATCACTCCTCCATGAAACTTATTTTCGAAAAAGTCCCATGACCTCATTGGCTGCATGGACAGTTGCCACATTCTGCTGGAACCACAGTCTACTGTGTATTAAATGTTTTCTCTGAAGATCAGGAAGCAGTAAGTTTTGTAACATAAATAGGTAATGTTGCTAATTTACCGTAACAGTTTGACACCCTTTTGAAAGAAGCCCAGTGACAAAAGTTTCTGTTACACTACACAACACAGTGACCTTAGGACTATGCGAAGGACATTCATGCTGTTCTTGAGGATTTGTATTGACCAATAACAAAAGTTCTGTTTGTTTACAAAACCATGTAGATGAAAATGCTTCAGATTACTCATCATGCAAATTTATCTGTCATTAAATCAATCATTTGCTCTGGGAATGCGTTTTGCTTTGCATAGTCATTAGGCTTTAACTGCTGAGCAATAGACATTTTGTTTGGATTGAAATGCAGATCAGACCGCAAAATATGTCTTACCAAGTGCTCAGACATATGCAGAGCAGCAGCTTGTTTACTGGTCAGTCGCGGAGGACTGGCTTTCATAGCTTCTCTTTCTCTATTGATAGGTCTATTCTGTGGTGTTCAAACTTACCATGGACAGGCTGACAATTTCAGTTTCGATGCTGAAACTGTAGCTCTGAAGTTAATCACCCACAGCATAGTTGTGTTGTATGTCAGAACGTTTCCTCTTAGACCGAAATTAAAACATCTGCAAAACTGCCACTGCACAACAACACAGAAATTGCTACTTTTAAAAAAACACTTTGAAATCAAATGTGAGATGCTCAGCTGACCACTTCTTCATGGCTACTAAAAATGTCCTTGTGCAGGCTCTGAAACGCAACAAACCCCACACCTGCATGCTGAACTGTGTGATTCCAAAGACCATCAGATCATTTTGCTGCTCCCTTTACTTGCATATGCAAAGTGGCCAAGGTTATGATTACAGAATAGTTAACTCTACTGTATATCATGCTTTTATTTTACCATCAAAAGTTTTGTAAATTAGTTGTAGATAAGAACCAGCTATATGATGTGAGTAAAAAGCAGTGTTTTAATATCTTTCACAGAGCACATGTTTGAAAACAAGTGTTCATTTTATTTGAATAATGATAAAGTATGCAAGTGTGATGTCTTGTGAAATTTACTCTCTCCTAATTGTTAGAAGAAATAACAATATAAATATTCCACTTCTGAAAATTCATGGCATGGAGTAAAAACTAATTTATAGGATTGTTTGCTGTGAAATCAGTGAACCTAGTATGAGAAAATGAAGTGGCATAGCAATTAAAGGAATTGGTGGAACATAAAGTTAACAGCAATGGTTACAACATAGTGCAGGAACAGTATTTTTTGAGGTGGAAAAATGATACAAATGAGACCTTAGTTTCCCATTGATTGATAATTTAATTAAATATGAAAGCACACACACAAGAAAAAAGAAAAAGATAGCTCAATTCAGATGACAAGGGACTGTGCGTGTTGTTTACAGATTCAAGAAATTTCTATCCGCCATCTGTAAACAGCTGGAAATTGTTCGCCACAGTCAACAGGATTCAGGATGTTGACCTAGACTGTGGAGGCAGTGATCTCTCAGGAAAATGCTGCAGTACCTGTGGTGCCTAAAGCGCAATCAGGGATCTGTGATGCCGCTGGGTCTTCAGATTGCTGTCCCTGCTGCCAGACAGTGATTGGTGAACTGTAATGGTGTCGTGAATCTCTGGGCAGTAGGTGGAATTGACCCTTTAGCCTCCTCCATCGGTGTCTGACATGTTTATGTGGACTGCCAGTGTGTCAGTCCTCCTTGCATGCTTGTATCCATCCATCCATCCATCCATCTCAGTTTTGGTCTTCCAAGAGGTCTCCTATCTTGTCATTGCCCTTGTAGCACTCTTTACCATCCTTTTTTCTCAGCCATTTTGGGCCTGGTGGTCTTGGGATAAAGCATTCAAAGGAAACTGAAGGGTCGCAGGTTTGAAACCCGGTTGGACCTCGGAATTTTTTACCCATCCTTCATCTCTCGACAATGTGAAGAGTCACCAGAAATGACATGTGGTTCATATTCCATATTAAGCTGTAGGTCCCCTTTCCCCAGTTGGATAACTGGGCCCCAGTTGGATAACTGGGGTAGGCTAGGGACATGCAAGTCACCAAAGTGGTGTCCAATAGAAGGACTTGCACTAGGCCAATTAGGCACACGAAATTATCATCTTGGCCATTCTAGATTTCTGCTCTTTAGTACAACTATCTCACCAGTTCATGAAACAGTGAGTGGAGTTCTATATTTTTCATTCTTCTAAAAATTCCGTTCTGACACAGGTCCAAAGACTAAACTTAACACCTTGTTTTTGAAGGTCATAATTTTTCGCTCCAGCCTTTTACCAATATTTTAGCCCCATACATAAATACTAGCCGCACTATGGTTGTGTGCATGCAGTTTTTATTTTTGAGCAATTTGCTGCTGAAAAGTCTTATTTATCGAAAAGACACATTTTTCTGCTAATTTTATCTGGTTCATTATATCCTCCATATTACTGTTTGCATTAAAGTTATTTCATAGATATTTGAATGATCTAATATTCTTGAGTTTCATATCGTCCACTGTCCGTAATCCTGCATTGTGCCTTGTTAGAATCATACTCTGTTTCATACCGACCGATCATCAAACCTTTTTGTGCCTGTATCAGTATTTTAATTATTTTTCTTAGTTAATTTTCCACCTCTGCTGAAACAACAGTGTCATTGCTAAACACCAACAGTTCCCCTTCTCCACCTACATTTACACCTCTTCCAACTTATTCTCTCTTTTTAGAGCCTTTTCCAGAACTACATTACTGTGCTAAGAGAGTGCAGTCTTCCTATTTGACACACGTCTCCACAGTAAAACATTAAATCCCCGCCTTCAACTCTTACAATAAGGAAAACTAGAGAGTAATTCTACCTTATGCCAGGCACCTTTTGTGTTTTTATCACCCAAACATGTTTTGCCACTTACTGTGCCATCTTCTGAACTTTCTTTTTCTTTTTTTAATTTCTGAAATAGTTTTACATCTTACAATTGATCTTGATATAAGTTTTGGGACCCCTGAGTACTTTCAGTGGTATTCCTGATTCTTCCAGGATCTTCCATATATTTTCTTTTTATGCTGTTACAGGCCTTCTGGAAGTCCAGAGATAGGCAGCACACCTTCTTGTCAAAGTCCCACATATTTTCAGTTATTTGTCTGAGAGATTAAAGATGTGGTTTGTTGTTGGCACTCCATTCCGGAATCCGAACTGATTTTAAAGTTTTTCCTTTATATAAAGAGAATGGATGTGAAGACCATTGTGTGTGTTACATAAGAATGAAATCCTCCTGTAATTCTCACACTTGGTTCTCTTTCCTTTGTTAATTATTGCACATTTTACTACATGAACAAAGTGTTGCTTTACTTTGCACACTGCACTAGCAGTCAGGAGGAAGTGGTTCAAACCGACCTCTGGTCATACAGATTCAGGCTTTCCATGATTCCTCTAAATAACTCCAGCCAAATTCTGGGATAGTTTCTTGGAAAGGGCATGGCCAGTTTCCTTCCCGTTCTTACCAAAATTTCAAGCGTGAACTCAGTCCCTTATGACCATAATGTCGACAGGTCCCTAAACCATAATCTTTTTTTCCATTTCGGCTAGTTGCCATTCATTGCACATCTTTTTATTTATCCAGAACTTCAGGATCAATTCATGCAGTACCTTTCTGAATTAGTGTCCACCTTGCTTATGTAGTTCTGTTGCCGTTCTGTCTGTTCCTAGGGCCTTTTTGTTCTTAATTTTCATTAGAATTTCATCCATCTCTCTTCTTGTAGATTGCTTCTG
Source organism: Locusta migratoria (assembly GCA_026315105.1). NCBI lineage: Eukaryota > Metazoa > Arthropoda > Insecta > Orthoptera > Acrididae > Locusta > Locusta migratoria. Next base: position 599,171,000 of record CM048745.1, read on the forward strand.
CTTGGGTTTTTTTATAGTTGTTCGTTTTATCAGGAAGTAGATGATTAATAAAGGTGTGTCACTCTTAAAACTATTACAAAGGCTTTGGCAGCCATTGTCAATGTCAATAAAATTCTTCGGGGGTTTCGGCCGCATTGACAATATGTAAAATGCAGACGTTTCGGCCACTGTTCGACCTATTTCAAGGTTTTGGCTGACAAAGGCCACTTGAAACAGTGGCCGAAATGTTGGAATTTTACATATTTACAATGTGGGCAAAACCTAAGAACAATTTTATGGACAAGTACAATGATTGTTCAGAAACAATGTTTCTGATATAAGGTCCCAAAGGGTTGAGGGGACAGGTAAAATATTCAAAACAGTTAATTAGGTCTATTGATAAACTATACATAGGTAACAAATTATTTCAGACAACTTCCTGCAAAACAGTTTCACCTAAGAAATGCGATACTTAGGACTCTAATTTAATGACAATGATATTGTTATTATGAGTATTTTTAGTTTACTTCGGTGCCAGTATCAGGGGGTTAGAGGAGTAAGCATAAAAATTGGTTAATAATATAGTAAGGACAGTTCACAACTCACCACAAAGACATGGCAACGAGCTGCGACAGGCACATACAAAAGAGACACGCACGCACGCACACACGCGCGCGCGCGCGCGAGGTTGCAAATTCAGGCACCACTCAAATTAGCTGTGTTTTGGGATAGAGAGGTAGGAACTGTAAGGTGTGGGGAGGAAAAAAAAAATTAAAAAAATAAGGAAGTTATCGTAGGTTGAGGTCTGGATGATTTCAGGATCTGAGAATTTATTGTAAGGATAACTCACATCTGTGCAGTTCAGAAAAGCTGGTGGTGGATGGGAGGATCCAGATGACATGGGTTGTGAAGCAGCCATTGAAATCGTGGTGTGCCACAGGGTGGTCCACCTTGTTTTTTCCACAGATTGCCAGAGGCCATTCATCCTAATAGATAGCTGGTTGGTGGTCATGCAAATATAGAAAGCTGCACAGTGACTGCAGCACAGTTGGTAAATTGCATGGCTGCTTTTAGTTAAAGCTTTACTAATTCTAACTGAAGTAACTTACTTTCTAGAGATTGAACATTGTGGTGCAGTATTTTTAACACATTTGAAAATTTATTAGCAGATTTATTTACCACTGTTCAACTGCTTATTTCACGAATTCCATTGTTTACAATGATTTGAGCGAGATCTGAATACTTGTTTGTTTCAGACCAAATCCGACAGGAATGGGCCCTTTTACTAGTTTCCTTGTAAATAAGCATCAGACACAATTGAAGATTCATTTTTGGTGTTTCTTTCACAGTATATTTTGTCTACAGCTTGGTTTACATTTGTTGAAAGTTCCCTTTTTCCGCATTGATTTAAGTGCATACCATGCCGAGTGAAGCACTTTTGACCACAGTTACTTATGTCGAGTAACTTTGCATTCACAAATTTGCTGCAACAGGACTTAAGTTTATTATTTGTCTTCCTAATTTCTGTGTTCACGCATGACCACTCAGGCAGGTCATATCTGAGACGCGGAGTTATGGTAACATTCGTAAAATTCAAGTACTGTAGCACTGTGATCGGTTTATAAAGAAACTTGGTCACTTCATTTCTGTTTACGTTGTTTACTCCTCCCATAAACATGATGCTGAATTTTTTTTTTTTTTTTTTTGAGAGATTGGAGCATTCTTTGTGTATACCTGCAGTCACTGTTTCGAAACCTGCACCAGGTTTAACTTCACTATAAAACTTCATATTATTGTTTCCAAACAATGACATTTGATTCGCATTATTACGTGCGTGACTGTCACCAAATAATTTTACCTTGTATTTTTCTGGACACTGCTGCACTTTTTCGGGGGCGGTCTTCTTGTGTTCATTTGTGTTGCAGCGGCGAACGGTCTGTTTATCACTTTTTTCACTCAGTATTTTGTAACATTCTTGTACATCAAGTGCAGTGAATTTATTCATTACATTTATGTTGCTAACCCATCTAATTTTTTTCTGTGCAACATTTAATAAAACACTATATGTTGCTTTTTGCCAAGTCTCTGTGCTACGTGTAGGCCTAGTGTTCAAATTGTTTACATCACTGCACTCTTTTTCACTCAGTTGCTTTTCTAATTTACTGCATTTTTCACTTAGTACAATGTATCTTTTGTTTAAGATGTCAATGTCACTTTGAAGCACTTTTATGATTTCGTCTTTGTCCCTGACAGCACTTGCAATTTCTTGTTCATTTTAATTCCGCGATACAGGAACGGCATGACCTCACAAAATCGTCTGTTACAAATTTTACATGGACCTTCGAGCACTTTTTGTGGAACCAACGTTGACACTTTACGCACTGAATACCTCTCAACACTTTTTTAGCTCACAGTTTACACAAATTATTACTTTTAAATATATTTTTGTTACGATCATTTTCAGCTACAATGTTAATCAATGCCATCTTAACTATTGAAAAACTATATTACTACTCTTACCCCATTATCATTGGACTGTCTGTGTAGGGTACTCAGGACACCCACTGATTTATTTGCTACTTCAGTGACAGCTTAATCATTTGCATCACCTACCTCAATTTTAATTTTGTACTTTTAATAATAGCCTACTGCAGCTTTTATGGAAAGATCCCAGAACTGCTGCAATTTATAAACGGCCACAATGCCCACATAGTACTAAGGACAGGTAAACAGTCTGAAAACAGATGTCAGTGTATGAAATAGTACACTCAGACTGGAAAATATGTTGCAGATAGTCGAGGAATAATTATAGCGATAAAAAAATTATAGCAACATTGTGGGACATTATTGCAAATCTGGAATGTGCAATGATGTGGGTGAAGATATGGGTTAGAAGTGGGCATAAGGAGTTATTTGAAATGGAGTGTTCACATAAAATTAATCTAGGGTAAGTCAGATGCCAGATGAAGATTCATTGGAAGAATCCTCAGGATGAGGATAGGGCAGGGTATTGCATTCAGACTTCTGTTGTGCTTTTATTTTTGACCTTTTTCAAAACAAAACAAAAAGTGAAAGTGGGAAATTGCTGAACTTATAGTGTAGGCCATATTTTACAAAAGTGTTAAGATTGATGAAGCTACACCTGTAAGCCAAAAATCACTGTTAGTCATTAATTTCATAATTTATTTGAAAAATTGTACCAAATTCTCACTCCTCAATGCTGATTGGTGTTGATCTCTCATATTGGTTGTAGTGTTGTCTTGTCCAAAATCAGCCCTTCTCAATGTATCCCAGGCATGTTCAATAGGGTTGATGACTGGAAAACATCTGGTTATTCTAATCTTGTAATGTCTTTATCATGAAAAAACACATTCACAAGTTGTGCACAAGGAGTGCAAGAATTGTTCACCATTAAAGTGAATCCCTCACAGACATGGTTTCACTATATGTTGTCATCTCTTTACCATATAGCTGTTTGTTTGCCTTTTTATGGCCACCAGTGGTGTACTGTTATCCCCACATAACTCCATCCCAAAATATCGGGGAACAACCACCTTGCTGCACTAGCTAGATTGTGTGTCAAAGATATTCAGACTGACCAAGCTGCCTGGTTGAAGGCAGATGCAATTCATTTGTTAATAGTGCTTGATGCCAATTCTAACAAGTTCATTCAGCATGCTGTTAGGCCCGTATGTACTGCACTGTATTGTGTGTAGCTGTCAAGCTGGATCTTTGCTGTGTGAACATTGGGAGTGAAGTTGCATGTTATGCAGCCTATTACATACAGTTTGAGTTGAAACACATTTTTTTATGGCTGCAGAAAAATCATTACTCAGCAAGGTGGCATTCCTTTCTAGGTTCCTCCGAGCTGAAATTCGTAAGTATTGGTCATCAGTTGTTGTGGTGGACTTTGGGCAGTCATAGCGAATCGAGTCATAGATAGTTCCTGCATCTCTGTACATCCCCCATGTGTGATCATCATCACTTTAGACGAGGATATTTTCACTCTGTAGTGGAGTGTACAGTGATGTGAAACTTCGTGGCTGATTGAAACTGTTTGCCAGGGCAAGTTCAAACCTTGGGGCCTTTGCCCATGAAAGGTAATGGTCCCAGGTTCGAATCCCTATGCGACACAGTTTTAATCTGCCAGGAAATTTTTTAACATCACTTTGGTTCACTCAGAGATGTCTGGTAACACCCCTTGATGAGTCTTTTCTGTCACATAGTAACTGTGGATACGATCAAACTTCAGGATTGACATTCCAGGCATGATCAAAGTACAGTTGACAGAAGCATTGTATTTCGTTCCTGACATGACTGGAACTGATAGTTCTTTTTACCCACTATGTCATTTTGCACTGCTCACACTTAGTTGTTTACATCTTTGTGAGAAGTTGAGTAATATCTTTAGACAATATAAGGAATTGTGTTCAGAGACGTAGGAACCAAGGTGATGTTACATTTCATGTATATATGTCTCGGCGAAAAAGAAAAAAAGGAAAAAAGGGAGAACTATTACAATGTTTCAATTAATGATGGAAATTCTCCACAGAGATGATAAAAATTCATGACCTAGGTCGTGAATTACCTTCCCCTTCTGTTCCTATTAAACTGTTTCGTTATATGAAAGAAGAAAATGAGAATAATTTGGAAAATGTTCATTACTAGCATTAATTCCAAGCATGTCCCCATGTGTATTTATTCCTTAAAATTCATTCTGAATGCTGTAATTTTAATTCATGAACACTGGAAAATTTCTTTCCTCTTATCATTTGCTGATATTGTAAGCAAGTTTTCGTAAAGGTATGAAATTGTGTGCTAGGTTTCCTGCAGGGCGCTAAGTGTTTTCATTCTCTTGTTGTTCACGCTTTGCATGATGAAGCAATTTTCTGTGATTCTCATTGTTTATAACGTCATGTCTTCAGGTCTTCTGAAATGTGTGTTATAGGTTCTTTTTACTCCCACAGCAATTATTTTCTGATGGCACCACATTTAGAAGGAGATGTAGAACATTGTCATATAATGTGGCAGTGTTTTGTAAAATTCATTGTTTATTATGTTGTCAAGTGTGTTATTCTCCCATCAGTGATTGTTGTCTAGTTGTGAGAGATATGTGTATCAAGTTTGGTTGAAATTGGTCCATTAATGCATAGATAATATATTTTATAATATGTATATACAATCTGGGCTTGAACTAGTGTAAGAGCTATTAAAGCAAGTAGAATAATTACTTAACATTGGGGAACTAAATTAACTTTTTTTATGACCTGGAAAAGCAAAAAGTTTTGAAGGAAAGACAGAAGTATTATTCAGACTTCTCACATTTCCATTTTTAATGAACTTGGGTAACATGTCTGAATCACTAGTGAACTTCCTCTAGGCTTACAAAAACAGTAAATGAAAAATATAACAACAAGATAAGACATTAGCTGATCATAACAGTGCTATCAAAAGATACAGCGTGTTAGTGTATGTACGTTAGTGTATATGTGTTTGTCACAGAAATATACAAAAGGTTCCTCACGAGCCATCAGCCAACAAACTCTTTGAAATATTACTCTCAGGGGATGAGTGAAGTGATAAAATAAAATCACCACCTTCAAATTTCAGAAGCAAATGAAGTGTTGATATTGGACGTTGTTCTTCATAGGTCTTGTAACAAATCTCAGCAACATCAATACTATGAAGATAGTTAGCAACTCTTCATAAAGAGAATCACTGAGCTGCATACAGGTGGGCATAGAAAAGATAACTACATTCATAAAGCTTAAAATTTCACCCACTGGCTTCATGAAGGAGCATAAATGCCTTCAACAAACATTAAGGGTACTCGCTTCAGAGGTAATTATACTAAAATTGGAATGATACAGAGAAGATTAGCGTGTCACTGCACAGAAATGAAAGACAAAATCGTAAAATGTTCCACATTTTACAGTACACAAGTGGGTTCTCCAGGGCTCACTTCCAATTTTTATACAAAACTTCTTAGAACTCGTTGTGTTGTTATGGTCTTCAGTCCGGAGACTGGTTTGATGCAGCTCTCCACCCTACTCTATCCTGAGCAAGCCTTTTCATCTCCTCATAAGAACGGCAACCCACATCCACTTGAATCTGCTTACTATACGCGTCTCTTGGTCTCCCTCTGCGATTTTTACCCCACACACTTCCCTCCAATGCTAAATTTACGATTCCTCGATGTCTAAGAATGTGTCCTACCAAGCGATCCCTTCTTTTAGTCAGGGTATGCCAAAAATTCCTTTTCTCGCCAATTTTGTTCAGTACCTCTTCATTAGTTATGTGATCTACCCACTTAATCTTCAGCATTCTTCTGTAGCACCACATTTCAAAAGCCTCTATTCTCTTCCTGTCCGCACTGCTTATCGTCCATGTTTCACTCCCGTACAAGGCAACACTCCACACAAATGCCTTCAGAAAAGACTTCCTTACCCTTAAATTAATATTTGATGTTAGCAAATTTCTCTTTTTCAAAAATGCATTTCTTCCCATTGCCATATTCTGCATTTTATATCCTCTGTACTGCGACCATCGCATGTTATTTTACTACCCAAGTAACAAAACTCATCTACCACCTTCACTGTCTCATTACCTAATCTAATTCCTTCGGCATCGCCTGATTTCCTAAGACTACATTCCATTATTTTTGTTTTGCTCTTGTTAATGTTCATTTTATATGCTCTCTTCAACACACTGTCCATTCCATTCAACTGCTCTTCCAGGTCGTTCGCTGTCTCTGATAAAATTACAATGTCATCAGCAAAACGCAATGTTTTTATTTCTTCTCCCTGAACTTTAATGCCTATTCCAAAATTTTCCTTGCTTTCCTTCACCGCCTGCTCAATGTACAAATTGAATAACATTGGAGAAAGGCTACAACCCTGTCTTACTCCCTTCCCAACTGATGCTTCCCTTTCATGCCCTTCGAGTCTAATAACTGCGGTCTGGCTTTTGTACAAGTTGTAAATAACTCTCCTTTCCCTGTATTTTACCCCTGCTGACTTCAGAATTTGAAAGAGTGTAGTCCAGTCAACATTGTCAAATGCTTTCTCCAAATCTACAAAAGCTAAAAATGTAGGTTTGCCTTTCCTTAATCTATCTTCTAAGATGAGACGTAAGGTAAGTATTGCCTCCCGGGTTCCTACGTTCCTCCTGAATCCAAACTGATCTTCCCCGAGGTCAGCTTCTACCAGCTTTTCCATTCTCCTGTAGATAATTCGTGTTAAAATTTTGCAACCATGACTTATCAAACTGATGAACTCGTATATTCTATATTTAAGTCAGTGCCTCTTATAGTTCCTTTTGCATCTAGGAGAATGTCACACAAGGCTCTCTATTGAGCATTCCACTATTTATAGTGGCCTTTAATGGTCTAGCACTAGGGTCGTTTGTGTCCCCCTCGTTATATGCTGACAACTTCTGCATATATTTTAGTATATGTGTTGCTGAACACTGGCTGCAGGGAGCCATACACAAGGTGGGTGCCCATAGGTTTCAGTTTTCATCTGCAAAGAACTCCATTATGCACTGCTGTTGGCATTGGACAGATCACCCACACACAGATATTTATATTGAAGCCACTTAGTCAGTGCTTTGGATACTCATTGCCTTTTGGTTCTTGTCTTTGACGTCCGGCTAACGAGGCTTTTACATATTTGTCAGATAAAGCAGACGTACTAGCAGCACCTTAACACCCTCTGGTGCCTGAGCTACACTGCTGCAACTCTACAAAGGCCTTGTTCAGTCTGATTGATTGTGTAAGCATGGCATATGGTTCAGCAGTGCCTTCAGCACTGCAGCTCCTTAACCTGATTCATCCCTGTGGAGTACATCTTACAACAGGAGCTTTCAAAACAAGTTATGTGGGCAGTCTACTTGTGAAGGCTGGGGTTCCTCCACTTTGGGTCAGGTCAACAACTACTAACTGACCACATTGCAAACGTTCATGGTTTGCCTATCCACCCAAACCACAGTCTCCTTTCCCTGAACACAGCTCTTCATATTCCACAATGGCAGCCGAGATCAGGGCTGGCGGTGGGTGTCTGTGTCCGGTCGCTTCTCAGTGAATTAGCCTTTTTCCCCTTCCATCACTTTTTTCAGTTCAAATCACGTACACAACTATGGTTTATACATTGCTTACTACTTCCATTTAAGTTATTGCGATTCCCCAAAAATTCAGTTCACCCTGAGTTCCTTTGCTGTCAATTCCTGCCTATCCTTGATTCATCACTGGGTTCTGAAATGGTCTGCATCGATGGGTTGATGGTTGTCGGTTATTCCAATGTCCATGCAAGACGTACAAAGTTACACTATTTAGTAGGTGGCTTCAGTGCCTTCACTGTACAGCTTGTAGCCATCTTTCACGCACTTGATCACCTCCATTCCTGCACTGCTGAGTTGTTCCCCAACCTTGCATGTATTCATGAGCAGCCTCAGAGACCTCGACCAATGCTACTCGTGCCATCCTTGGTACTGGCCATTCGGAAGTCCATTTACCTTCGTGAACAATACAGACGGTCAGTAGTCTTCTTGTGGACAACAGAGTGCATAGGAATTGTGGGAAATAACTTGGCGACAGGTTAGCCAAAGAGGCTAACTGTGAACTGACTTCAGCATCGGCCTTCCGCTAATTGACCTCTGATTGGTACTGTGGAGTCTTTGTTTCCCCAACGTGGGGTACAGAATGGCGCTACCTAACATCGCCAGATTAACTTCAGGCTGTAATGGAGATGACAATAATGTGAAGGTCATCCATGCAGGCCTTTTGCAAGGTGTCTGTAGTTCTCTGCCAGCTCCCCATCGGCCATACTTGGCTGACACATGGACATCCACTCCATCACATGGATCCTCCCCAATGTCATTGTCACTCGTGAGTGATAGTAGAACACAGTTTTATTGGAATGCTCCCAGTTAGCCACACAGATGTGCACTTTTAATCTCCCTACCATCTTAAACTGTTTTTTAGCTGACTGCATCTATGGCTGATTCAGTTATTTGGCATGTGTATTGTTAAATTCTCTCTGAGGTTTAGTGAGTGTCCATTATCTATATGTTCATTTGCCTAACAGGTTTAGGCTGGAGATTTTAATAGGTTACAAAGTGTCTGGCTTTTCCAATTTTATTTCTATAATCTCGCAGCCAAGAAGCTCTGGAATTGTATTCATTTTCTCTCCTTTCTTCCATTTTATTTGTTTCTCTATTTTTGACTTATTACACCCTAAGCTTGATGTTTTCCGTAACTCTCTTCAGGCTTTTAATGTAAACTCTGTGAATTGAAAAAGGGATTGATGACTGTTGCAGTTTAGTCACTTTCAATATTCAGCCAACCAACCTCCATGCATGCATGCATGCATGCATGCATGCATGCATGCATGGATACCATCTCCAGTCACTGGAGACAGTGCGCAAACCCCCTGCTTTCCACAATATGCTAGATATCTGTGACTGCTTTACAACCAGTGCCTTTGCCATTTATCCCACCCCCCGTGCCATCTTCATCTTTCCTACCAAATCTCACTTCTTTTCTCCCATGACTCGCTCCACCAGATACAAACTCAGTCAAGCTGCAGGGCCAGCCACAGTGTAAGTGATCATGGTGATGGCATACAGCAAGCAGTAGTGTGTGTGTGTGTGTGTGTGTGTGTGTGTAAATGATGTGTAATATGAGGGGTACACAGAAAGATTCGGCTCGGCAACATCTTGGAAAGTTTCCAGGGAGAATCGTTTGAAATCTTTAGTTCTTTTTGCAACATGCGTTTTACAAAATATTCACAGGTCATTTGCTCCATAAGGAAACCCTTTTCTTACAGTAAGAGGAGTACTTTCACAGCAACACATGGTAACTGGATCAGAAAATGTGTCAATGAACTGCTTCTTTCTGTGTACTCTTCATGTCTGTTATGTCGTCAAATAAGCAGCAACTAATTCTGGAACATTACAACAAGAAATTCTGAATTTACTCACTTGTCTTTAAACAGTTGCTATGTACATATGCTTTTAGTAGGTGAAAGTATATTGTCTTCCCCTTCTCCGTTTTCCCTGTGATTTGTGTAATTTAGATTCAATATGAGTTGAGTCAACAAATATTTTGTATTACCACATAACTTTTTCTTCTCTCATCTTGTAAATCTGAATCAATAACTTCCCTACTTCTATATGTAAAGCATAGATTTATATAAATTCTCGTAACATTTCATGTTTGGTCATTTTGCTTTCCACAATTATTGTACAACACCATAGATGCAGAAGTAATGAAACTAAATTGGCTGCCTATTAATTACATATTTTCATACATTAGTCTTCAGGATGTAGCGGAAGGTCAAGAGCTTGTCCCAGAAGTAGCTATCAGACATGAACATGCCGGGTAAAATTTAAATTTTTATGTTTTAGAGAATGTTTATGTAGTTGAATATTTTCACTTCAGTCTTATGGATGCAATAGCTTCTAACTTTTTATATTCTAGTTAATTTAAATAGCTATTGTTTTGCCATTACAAATCACTAAAATCATGTAATTGGAAATATATCGCATATTGCAATTTTAGATACTACTTGCATAATTTAACTTGTGAAGTTTGTAGCTACTAAATTTTTGGCCTTGTGTGCTGCATTTTTATAGCCTTACAAACTGTTACTATGTAGATAATAGCACTTACATTTAGTGTAGACCTTTTGTGTGTGTGTGTGTGTGTGTGTGTGTGTGTGTGTGTTTCTTTTTAATAGTACATTGTAACCCCTCTTATACATTCCCAAAATTTGTTTCCTACATTTTACAAAATTCTTTTGTTGATCTTTCAGAGTTCTACCTTTTTTTATATTAACATATTTACATTTTCCTGCAATTTACTCTTTACAAAACCATAATTGTGCCACTGGTATGTATTTAGTTTTAAAGTAGCATTCATAAATTTAGGCAGTTACATTTCTTGATGCTTTGCATTTATTCAAATCATATTTTTATTTTAGTTTTTTGCAGTAAGTGCCAAGTTGACTCAAGGTGTCTGATGGGAGCATGATATAGCTTTTTCCCATTTATGACTGCTTTCATCATCATCGTCTCAAGCGTTAGCTTAGTTTGCGCGACTAGTAGTTTGAAATGCTTAGCATGACACATTTCAAGCATTAATTCTTAATATGAAGTGCAAATATTTAAGTATTTTTGTAACATTTTGCAAATAGTGTAAATGATTGGACAGATACGTGCCTACATCACAAAAAATACTTATTTACATATTTGTACTTACGAATGATTACAAATTTTCGAATGTTGTTGTGTGGACTTGGAAAAATACAAAAATATGCAACTTGTGTTATGCTTAGGGCTTGCCAATAAGGATGTATGAAATTACTTCAGAAGTACCTACTTTCTATAAAGTTAAAGATTTGGATAACCTTTATTATATAACATAAATATCCTGGCAAGTGTATTTTATCACTTAAAACATTTTATTCCCACTTTTCCCGTATTTACACTACTTTTAACTTTCTTAAAAAGTGTAAAAGTGACGTTCTACTGTGTTACTGTATTGCAGTCAATCACTCGCTTGTGTTGCTCTGACCACCAGTTATAAAGAGTGGTCAGAAACAGCCTAAAAAGTTATGCTGAGAAGTAAATGTTAAAAATATAATCCAATACTTTGTGCTGTTTCTGACTTAATTTTCATTGAAGTTATCTAATCAGGTTGTTATCTGTACAAATTCAAAGAGTCTTCCAGAGACAGTTGATAAACATGTTTATTGTGTTTTTAACTTTAAAGGAACAAACATAAAGAGAAAGGTAGCACATGAGGTCGGGGGATGGGGGGGGGGGGGGGAGATTGTTTTCTTTTCTGTGCGCCTATCTGTAGTTCAGCAGTCATTATGCTGAGCTGCAACCTATCCTCATTATATTATTGAATTTTATCGTAATTCGTGTGTGGAATCTAGGCTGTGTGCTGGAAGAAACTTACTTAAAGCATACTTACCTGAATATTATTCTCTATCAAAACTACTGTTATTAAAGCGGATATTCATAAATGTATTCTAACAAGAACACCGCTACTATCCAATATTCAACTTTCCAATCGCTTTTGTTCGGTTGAAGAAAAGAAACACGTAGAACATGTTTCACAAAACCAACAGTAAAAATCCTCTTGATTGAATTTGCATGCATGGCATTGTGATTGACTAACTTCTGTTCTAATTAAATCAGAAACAGCCTAACATATTGAATTTTTATTTACCACATATTTATCAGCACAAACTATCCTGCTTACATTCGGAGCATTTCAGACTCTCTCCAAACACCCTGTACATTGTACTTGGAGGAAAGTTTCCTTGCAGTAAGAAACTGTCAAATAGTTTAAATGGGTTGCATTTGAATTGGACCTCATTTCAAAAAAGTAAAGAAGAAAAATGTAGTCAATATAAAACAGTTGGTATTAACAGTTTCAATAAATGTGCAAGAACTAGGAAACAATTCTAGCCTTTCAAAAATGTATACTTCTCTTTATGTAAATTCCAACTGTAATAATCTTCAGTAATAATGGTCCACTGAATTACCTGCAAGTTATAAATTTACACTAGCTTTCATCAGTATAGAACACATCGTCATTCATACAAGCACATCCCACCAATTCACAACTGTCAGTTTCAGCCACAGCATTTAGAGCATAGAGGGACATCACCAGTAAGTGTGACATTGAGTACATTGGGGAGGGGGAAGGGGTAGGATGCAAGGTACTGAGAGAGAGAGAGAGAGAGAGAGAGAGAGAGAGAGAGAGAGAGAGAGAGAGAGAGAGAGAGATGCAGTGTAGGATTTGGGGGAAGGGGGTTAGAGAAAGGGAGAGAAATATATTGTAGACAGTTAGCAAGGTGTAATATAGTCCTCTCTTGAGTGAGGTAGGAAATGCATGTGATAGAAGGTGGTGGGGTGGATGTATGGGGAAATTGAACAAATCTTGGACAAACCACAAGTTAACTACTAAAGGGGGGCAGGATTTGGAGTAGGATTGGAATGTGTGAATGGACAAGAATACTCTGTTAGTCGGGTGAGGGTGGGCAACGGGACACTCTTAACATAGCTTTTACTGGCAGACAATATCCTATCCAGCTTCTCTGTAAGTAGATCTTCCATGCCGTCCCCCCCCCCCCCCCCACCCCTGCCCGGTTAACCTTACACCAATAAACCTTTCAATCATCCACACCTCTGATCACCCAGTGTCATCAAAGACAGGGAAGATCAACCAAATCCTCAGCTAGGCCTTAAATTACCCCTCATTGTACCCACATCCCCCAAACTAGTATTTCACTGACCAACCAACTTGGACAATATCCTTGTCCATTGCTATTTCAATCCTACCACCAATCCTTGATCTCGTGACACAGGAAAAACAGTGCAAAAAAATTCTGTTCCATCAGTTAACAACTACAAAGCCTCATAATGGCTTAGTACTACAGAGTGCCTGGGGGGGGGGGGGGAGGAGGTTGCAGGCATGTACCACGGATGGAAATATGCTGCCTCACAGTTGTTCCATTTGTGCAGGTTGGGTAGGTAAATAATGAACCGGGCACCAAGTGAAGGAGCTATTATTTATGTGAAACCAAGAAAATGAATTGTACGTCAGCAAATTTCTAGAACAAATGCACACACTATTGGTATTGGTAAATACACAAACATCCAAACCCCTCACAATAATTCAGAATCCACTTTTTTCCTTACACAACTAGCACCTAGGTTTTAAGCTGTCACCCTCAGTAACTGCAACACAAAGGTATGGAGTCATACAAGTAATGTATAATACTGTAGTTTCCAGATAGATATCTTGACATCATCTAGTTGTTTGGTATTCTGATGAATATTAGTGTCACTGGACACAATATTTAGAGAAATTACTGCATAAGACTGCTCCTCGGATGAGAAAAGCTCAGTATTTAGAAATTTAGCCTTCTGCCTTGGTCACATTTGCCAGATACATCCCCAAGTGTTCCCTCTTCAGTCTGGAATGATTTTCACATTCTGCTCCCAGTCTAGTGCTGTTTTAGGTGATCCCTCTATGGTAAAAGCACCTGTTAAGACATGTTCCCAGGTTCTCCCTAGATTCTAGTATGGTTCTAGGTGTTATCTCTGTGGCCTATATCTGCTAGGCATATTAACAGGCCTCCATCTTCAGTGTGATAAGCCAGGTGATTTTTCTGGGGTTGGTTTCCCCTCTGTGCTTTCTGGCCATCATCATCATCATCTTCTTCTTCTTCTTCTTCTTCTTCTTCTTCTTCTTTTTCTTCTTCTTGTGAAGTAATACCGCTACTCCCTTTTTGTTTTCTGTAATTCCAGTGCAGGATCATATTTTTACTTCACACTCATTGTCACAGATCATATGATCTATTGTTAATTTTCTCTCTTAGAATGATGTACTGTTATTGGGGATCATAGTTATCTAGCAACAAGTGCTCAGCAAAAGCAGATTGTTACTTGTCTTAATTGTGTGTGCCTCCAATACTCGTCGCATCCAATGTCCACTGTCCTAGAAGCCTGCCCTAGTGTGAGACATGCCACATTTACAATGTACCCAGGTTGTTTTCCACAATTCCCACTAGTCCATTTTTGAGACGGATAGAATACACACCTAATGATGGGCTTTCTGAAGATTCTGCTGATTTTGGCTTAAATGAAAGAGCATTATGTCAGATACACCACAGTTTTTTGCCTATTTTGTTTTTCTTCTGCGATGATCCTTTTCCATATTGAGACTCTCCCTCCCTTTCCCATTTCCAGCAGTTGTTACTAAAAGCTCCTTATGAAACTCTGAAGAACCTCAAAGTTCCTTCATTGTATCCAGGTTCCATCTCCTCTTCCATTTCTGTCTAAATTTCATAAGCAATAAGATATGGTCAGTCTGTATCTGCCCTTGGGTAGGTTACAGTTTAACCTAAATCTTATGTCTTCCAGTTAAAAATTCTGTCTGCCTCCTTACAGTGTCCACTGTTGTCTTCGACGTATGTAACTTTCTTTCATGATTCTTAAACCCTGTGTTTGTTATGACTGAATTGTTTTGTGCCAAATTCTACCAGATGGTTTCCTCTTTTGTTCCTTTTCCCCAATCCATACTCACATATTATTTTTCCTTCCATTTATTTTCCTACTAAAAAGTTAGTCTCCTTTCCCTTGACTGACTGAATAATTTCTGTTTCCTCCTCACAAATTTCTTAGATCTCATCATCACTGGCAGAGCTAGTTTGCATATGAACTTTTACCAATGTAGTGGGTGTTGACGTCGTATCAATCTTAACTACAATAATGCAATCACTGTGCTGTTGGTATTAGTTTACCCACATTCCTATTTTCTTCTTGATTATTGTACATGTTCCTGCTTAACTCTCAACTGATTTTGTGTTTATAGCCCGGTATTCACCTGAGTAGAAAACCTGTCATCTTTCCATCAAACTTCACAAATACCTACTATATCTAACTTCAGCCTATCTATTTCCATTTTATGTTTTCTAACCTCCCTACCCGATTAAGGGATCTAACATTCCATGCCCTGATCTGTAGAATGCTAGTGTTGTTTTTCCTGATGGCGATGTCTTCTCGAGTACTTTCTGCCTGGATATCTGAATTGGGGAATTTCATATAGCTTTAATATTTTACTGAAGAGGACACAGTCATCTTATACCCTACAGTATAACTGCTTGTCCTTGGGGAAAAATATCACCCGTATTTTTGTTCACACTAACTTTATGGCAAACGGTTTAGCTGATGTAACAAGGCCAACTTTCCTAATATAAAATGGAATATTTTGAAAGAATGTGTATCATACTTCTGCATAAATTTTAGCAAATTACAGGGTTAAAATCATATCTTTCTAGCTCTAAATTGAAAAAAGACCATGAGTCCAGTTAGATTTCAAATGCCCATCCTTCACATTTGTAAACTGCCAGCCTATCAACTCTACTACTGCAATAGATGTGAAACACTCATCACTGCAGTAATCCTACAAATGTGGAGTTCTTATATTTTAACAGTCTCTACATGCTCCAATACCGTGTTTTAAAAGAAATTATACAATGAGTTCAATTGCAGTGCATCTTGAATATACCGTATCTTAACTATTCATTCTTTCTATTTGACAGTATAAATACCAACTCGAAGTTCTGCAGTAAGCTGATGTTTTGAACACTGGTACTTATGAACTTGGGCATGCACTGTGCTCCTTTCTTATTTTATTATTCAGGCCAGGCAATCTTTTTACCTTTCATTGTACATAATGTGGATTTGAAAATGTTTTGGAGAAGTTTAAAAATTACTCCATTAGTTATGGAGTTAGAACAAAAGAAGAAATGGATGGGACAATGTAGCACATTGGCCCTATTTTGGTCAGAAATTTGTGGAGTTGGAAATAGTGTTAAGCCAGACACAGGCAAGTGCAGATGTTGTGCTTTGTAAAATGTAACATAACTTTCATTTTGTTGTTGAGTGATCTGGCCTGGTAGTGTGTGAAAATATTGTCTCCAAACTTGAGCAGTAGGTGGTAAGAGCCTTTCCACACCAATGGTCCTCTGTTTAATGTATGTGCCTCAAGGCATAGCATAACCCAAACAAGTACACCTTGCAACATATAAATACCTAGCCATTTTACTGAAGTCATTTCTGTCATGACTGCAGCTCCACCACCATGATGTCTGTTTCACCTGGCAACAGTTTGGAATGAAGACTGAGGATTGCAGTTTGGTTCTTATGTCAGGACAGTCAACTGAATCTGTAGCTGCCTAAACAGTGGGTAGACATCTGCCATGGGTGACTGCTTACTGGCCACGGAGACAGTAGGTCACTGTAGTGAGATTTTTAGTCTGTTGCTGTCTAACAACACAGGGCTCACCACAGTGCATGTGGAGTTGCCAATGAGAGGTGAAGGCTTCTTCAAAGCCAAACAGGCAAAGTTGCACACTGTCGGAATTACTGGGTACCATAGCACAATGTGGCAGCATGCCACAGCCAATGCAACTTTTCGTGTAACTGAATCACAACAGGGCACAATAAAGCACATTTAGTATTGGAGATCGTTTAATTGGTCCCATGAGGTGTCCACTTTTTTTGCTTTGGCCACAATATATCAGAAGGTGTAGTAAAAGCAAAGTGGTAGGATTTTGGAATACTTTCTGAAAGAAACAGAGGAGTATCTGAAAACTCCAATTCAAATGATAGCCAAATGTTAAGTGCTTTGTAAGAGGCGACGTCTTGAATGCCTTATCAGAATTTTAAAGACATGTCAAGCTGGCTGGGATTTACACTATTTTTTCTTATGAATTGTCACAATATTAATATAACTTCAATAACATTCATCCCAACCTTCATTAGTGAAATACTAAAAGTTTCATTTTTTCATGCATTTTTTCATTGTAAGTATCTTGCTATTTATTATTTGTCAATTTCAGTATCAGTATTCTTTGTGTTTTCAGAAGTACTTGAAGTTTGATTACAAAAATCACAGTTTTAATATTGGCAGTATAGTACATTTTAATTAAATAATCATTGTAAATTAACCTACTTTTTTGACTGATATGTGGTGAATAAACATTTAACAGAAACCAGTATTCACAGTAGCATCCAAGCTCTTGCCTTTTCTTTAGTAAAAGGACACACACACACACACACACACACACACACACACACACACACACACACACACACCATTCAGACACCCAAATAAATGTGGTGAGATTGATAAGCATGGCCTGAGATGTATGTGTTTAGGTTTTTGTGTGGTTGTACTTTTTCTGGATAAGGAACAAATACTCAATATATAGTTTAAATACTGTTTCCTGCTACATGTTCATGTGTCACATTCTTTTATTGATTGAATTGGCTAATTTTTCTTTCATTTACAAACTTCTAGTGGGCCAGAAGCATCAACACCATCTTCAGCACCACTCAGTCCTGTTGAAGCCAAACCAGTGGAACGTCAAGTTGAGGCAAGACCTGTTGACGATTCTCTAGGAAGCATGGTTCGGTGTTTATATTTTGCGAAGACCTTCATTATTAGTGGTCAGTCAGTCTCTCATTATTTAATTTATTATTCTTAATAACATGAAAGAAAAGAAAATTTTTCTCACTAAAATAATCAACAATATATTATCCACTCATCTTTGGAAGACATCCTTCCTTGATGGCCTATGTTGTGAGTAACCCTCTCTCCTTCCTGACAAAGGACATAGCCTCTGAAAGCTTGTGTTGTGTATTTCTTTTTTGTACACAGTACACAGCTGAGGTAAGTACTGGCTAGCCCCTCCTCTATCTTAGTTAGTCCATACAAAGTTGTATAGCTCCTTGGTTTGTGTTTGTTTGTCAGCATTCCACTCTGGTAATGCAGTATAAAGAAGCTGGTAAATGTAGCAAAAGTAATGCACAGATGCAAAATGCATTAAATCACTATCCTAAATAAAGTTTCATTGTTACTAAAATAATAAATACCATTAAACAATATTCTGACTGATGTCCATTCCACATCAGATACTGTCATTGTTTTCTTTCATGTAACTTTCTTCCACTGTTCTATAATTTCATGCTAGCGTTCTAAGCTCAGTGCAGTTGACTTTTTCACATTATACCTCATAAAATTCAATATTCAATGTTTATTAATTCCTGTTCCTACCAGCTATGATGCACTTCTGTGGCTGTGACACTCCACTAACATTTAAGTTGACCACATTTAACCTCTATTAAATCTCTCTAGTGGAATGGCCAATCATTTGAGGCCCTTACCGTTGTGAAATATTTTAAAAATCGTCTATCTTTGTTAATTTTGATGCCCAAATGACTTTGGGATCAGAGAAAATGCTGTAAGGTTCATTTCCCTATGCACAGTTCAGATGAATTGATGGGAGAGTGGAAGATACAGTTGGCCCAGGTTCTGAAGCAGTAATGAAATAGAGCAGGTTACTTTCAGCTGTATGTTAAGTCACAAGTTAGTTCAACCTGCTCTTTGCCAAAGTTTGGTCACAGATTAAGAAATATACAGACGGCAAGGACAGGGGTAGGGGCAGCTTCTTTGATATGTATACAGCCAAACATTGCGCTCAACACCATATTGAGAGAGAGTAAACACCGAGCCACTTAATACTACGGCTGGAAATGAAGGTTCTTACAAACTGGAGCTAATGGACTTGCATGTCGACTCCATAACGGATTGTGTGCCAGACCACCACAATAACAACAATAAAAATAACAAATTACCAGCTTGGTGGTGTGATCTAAAATATTTATTTGAAAAATCACACATCGGTGTTGCTCAAATGATTGAACATTGTCAGTGCAGATTGAAGTCCTGGGGATTAGTGTATACTGCATAAAACATTTCAACAGTCAAATCCATAAAACAAATAAATAAAAAGGCCTCTCTTGTGAATGTTCAAGTTACAACTTAAACTGTCAAATGTTTTATCCCAGTCAAAAAAAAAAAAAAAAAAAAAACAAAGATATAGTATATTTCTTTATTAATTTCGAAAAATCTAACATCCTCAGACACTCGGCTGCATCTCTCATCCCTCTTGTTTTGCTAAATCTGAACTCTTCTTCTCCTTTATTTTCCTGTTTCTTCTTATCAGTAGTAGTCTGGTCACAGCTTTCATAGTATTGCAAGCTTTGTAACATTGCATATAAAACTATAGTCTGACTAAAATTACTTGCTAGTTGACAGTTCACGAGTTGAAGCTCCTTTCCTCCAGTCAGAGCTCAATGTCTGAACCATTCTCCATTACCAAATAACAGTTGGTAGCCCTGCACAAGGCCAAACGTGCGGTGTCAGAGCGATCGGAAAAGATAAGTAATTTAAGTAGAAATAAAGCGTAGTTTAACACTATAAGTAGCTAAAAACATTTATTACAGTGCTCTTAAAGCTTACCATTAAAGGTTTTTCTTTTACTCACGTATTTATCCAGTAATCACGAAAAGTACGGTTTGTTTACATACGTCCTTGTTAGGCCTAAATTCCGAGTGTTCATATTTAGCGTTTCTCCGTAATTTTAAGTGCATTTAACACAGTTAACTAACTAAATACGTTTATTAGTGTCGTCTTCAAGCTCACCATTAAAGGTTCTTTTCTTTTTTCGCGCATTGGCTCATTAATCGCGAAAAGTTGTTTTGTGTACATTCATAGGCCAAATTCACGAGTGTGAAAATTTAGTGTTATACCGCAATTTTAAGTGCATTTACTAACAGCTTACACGTATTTTAGTGTCCTAAGCAAATCTAGTAACCCTTGTATTATTATTTAATATATATTGTCAATATCACGTAGTAACAATCATGAATGCAATGTGTTTGAGCTGCAGTAGGTTTGTTCGTTTTGGGTTTCGATGCAGCTGTTGTAACAAGTGGTTTCATTGGGGGGGATGTAGCGGTGTGGGAAAGAGGGAAGCAAATGAGTCTCTTCCTTTGTTTTGCAAAGTGTGTTCAAGGGACAAAAAAATAGCTGAACAGGAAGGGAAGATTAGGGCCCTTCAGGCTGAACTGGATAGTGCTAGGGAGGAACTTACGAGGTTAAGGGGGGAGAAGGGTGAGCATGGGTGGGAAGTGGTAGCAGGGAACAGGGGCCACAGAGAGAGTATAGTTCCTGACAGCTTCACAATTGGCACAACCAATAGATTTGCCTTGCTACCACAGTCAAGTGAGGAAGAGGCTCCTTTAGAAGTAGGTGCAGTTAGGAAGCAACAGACTTTCACAAGGAAACCAACGGTTTCAAAAAAAGTAGATAGTAGGAGGAAAGTTCTGTTGTTAGGAAGTAGTCATGGAAGAGGTGTGGGCCAGATTTTACAGGAAAAACTAGGTGACAGGTACCAGGTCACAAACATTTTCAAGCCCAGTGCAGGTCTAAGCCAGGTGGTAGAGGATATAGGTTCCTTGTGTAAGGGTTTCACAAAACAGGATCATGTTGTTATAGTGGGTGGGGTGGGAAACAGCATTGATAGGGATCAGGGCTACAATATTGAGTGTGACCTGGTTAAAATAGCTTCTGCAACGACTCAGACAAATGTTGGACTGTTGCCTGCTTTCATGCGGTACGATCAACCCCAATTGAACCGCTCCGTCAGGAGAGTCAATATGGAGATTGATCAACTGCTTAGGGCGGACACTCTGTCGGACATCGGTTTGGTTCCTGTGGATGCTATTGATAGGTGGGATTTCACTAGACATGGCCTACATCTCAATAGGAAAGGGAAGGGGAAACTAGCTGGGTTGATAGCAAAGTCCTTAAGGGGGGACACTGCAATTCATGAAGGTACTTCTTTTTTAGGCTAAGATCAGTGTCCAGTGAGAAGCTCAGGCAGGCAGGTGCTAAAAATGTTGAAAAATCAAATATTTCTCAGAGAAGTAAAGTAAAAAATAATGTTAGCATTTTTCACCAGAATATTGGGGGACTAAAGAATAAAATAGATGAGCTTTTAGTTTGTTTAGATGCTATAGAAACTGATAATGTAATAGATATACTATGCCTGTCTGAGCATCACATTGTCACCGGTATGGAAAATGTGAATGTCAGTGGATATAAATTAGTCTCAAATGTAAGTAGAGATAATAAGATAAGAGGAGGAGTTGCCATATATGCCAAAAGCTATCACAGTGTAAAAAATTTAGAAACAAAAAAGTTTTGTGTAGAGCAGCATATTGAAGCATGTGCCTGCCGGCTTAAACTTAATGATGATTATCTTATAATTGTAACAGTATATAGGTCCCCTTCAGGGAACTTTCAGTTATTTCTGGAAAACTTGGATGCCTTGTTGTGCTATCTGTCAGATAGGGGGAAGCAAATTATTATTTGTGGTGATTTCAATGTAGATTCACTGAAAGAGTGTAATAGGAAGAAAGACCTGGAAATCTTACTTGGCTCATTCAATCTGACATCCGTTATTGATTTTCCTACTCGGGTAGTAAAGGACAGCAGTACATTGATAGATAACTTTTTTATAGACCAAGATAAGTTTAACAACATAAATGCTTGTCCCATTGAGAATGGTCTTTCGGATCATGGTGCACAGCTAGTAACAGTATATGAAATAGCTCCGTTCAGTAATTCGAAACTGTCCACCAGAATAGTGCGCTCGATTAATGACTTAACAACTAAAAATTTCAAAGAAAGTCTACAGCAGTTAGACTGGGATGAGGTTTACAAGGAACCTGATGTTAATTTAAAATATAATTTATTTCACGATACATTTGTAAGGGTATTTGATAACTGTTTCCCCAAGAAATTAGTAAAATTTAATTCTAAGAAACCATGCAAAAAACCATGGCTTACTAAAGGTATAAAAATATCGTGTAACCGAAAAAGGGAACTATATCTGTCCGCAAGAAAGAGTAATAACCCAGAAACAATAAAATATTATAAAAGCTACTGTGCTACATTAAGAAAAGTTATTAAAAAATCAAGAAGCATGTGCATCATGTCTGAGATTAGCTCCTCTGATAATAAAATTAAAACAATTTGGAATATTATTAAAAGGGAGACAGGGCAACCAAGAGCAGAGGAAGAGGGTATTACCATCAAAACAAATGAAAACTTTATCAACAAAAAGTCAGAAGTTGAAAACATTTTTAATGATTACTTTTTAAATGTTGTGGAGAAAATAGGATCTAAATGATCATTAGAAGGAGCAAGGCAATTAATGGAAGAGGCCATACCCACACAATTTGATACAATTGAAATTCCACCCACCTCACCTTCAGAAATTAGGAAAATAATAAACTCTCTCAAGAGTAAACGGTCATATGGAATTGATGGCATTTCCAGCAGGGTATTAAAAACTTGTTCCCAGGAGATAAGTAGGATTCTCAGTCATATTTGTAATAGCTCATTAAAGCAGGGTATTTTCCCAGATAGACTGAAATATGCTATAGTTAAACCTTTGCATAAAAAAGGGGATACATACGATGTCAACAACTACCGGCCCATCTCACTTCTGACAGCTTTATCAAAGATTTTTGAAAAAGTTATGTATTCTCGAATTGCTTCACATATTAGTATAAATAATGTTCTAACAAAATGTCAGTTTGGTTTTCAAAAAAGCTTTTCAACTGAAAATGCTATATACACCTTCACTGATGAAATATTAAATGCTTTGAATAACCGGACATCACCAGTAGGGATTTTTTGTGATCTTTCAAAGGCGTTTGATTGTGTAAATCATGGGATTCTTCTAGATAAGCTTAAGTATTGTGGTATGAGTGGGACAGTGCACAAATGGTTTAAATCATACTTAACTGGAAGAGTGCAGAAAGTTGAAATAAGCAGTTCACATGATGTAGATGACACAATTAATTCTTCTAACTGGGGAGTTATTAAAAATGGGGTCCCACAAGGTTCGGTCTTGGGTCCTTTGCTGTTCTTAATATATATTAATGACTTGCCATTCTACATACATGAAGATGCTAAGCTAGTACTTTTTGCTGATGATACAAGTATAGCTATCACACCTGACAAACAGGAATTAACTGATGAAATTGTAAATGATATCTTCCAGAAAGTCATTAAGTGGTTCTCTACAAATGGACTCTCATTAAACTTTGATAAAACCCAGTATATACAGTTTCATACAGTAAATGGCATGACACCATTAATAAATTTAGACTTTGAACATAAATCTGTAGCTAAGGTAGAATATTCAAAATTTTTAGGTGTATGCATTGACGAGGGACTGAATTGGAAGAAACATATTGAAGATCTCCTGAAACGTCTGAGTTCAGCTACTTATGCTATCAGAGTCATTGCAAAATTTGGTGATATAAATCTCAGTAAATTAGCTTACTACGCCTATTTTCATTCACTGCTTTCATATGGGATCATATTCTGGGGCAATTCAACATTGAGTAAAAAAGTATTCATTGCACAAAAGCGTGTAATCAGAATAATTGCTGGAGCCCACCCAAGAGCATCCTGCAGACATTTATTTAGGGATCTAGGGATACTCACTGTAGCTTCACAATATATATATTCACTCATGAAATTTGTTATTAACAATCCGACTCAATTCAAAAGTAATAGCAGTGTGCATAGCTACGACACTAGGAGAAAGGATGATATTCACTATTCAAGGTTAAATCTAACTTTGGCTCAAAAAGGGGTGAATTATGCTGCCACAAAAGTCTTTGGTCACTTACCAAGTAGCATCAAAAGTCTGACAGATAGCCAACTAGTATTTAAAAAGAAATTAAAGGAATTTCTGAATGGCAACTCCTTCTACAATGTAGATGAATTTTTAGATAAAACATAAAAAAATATAAAAAAAAATCTAAAAAAAAATTACAAAAAAAAAAAAAAAAAAATTCTTAAAATATAGATTGTCAAGTATAGGCATAATTTACTAAACTGACACGTTCCACATCATTACGAAATGTCGTATACATGATCTAAGAAACAAGTATTAATCTAATCTAATCTAATCAACTACTACTGTTCAATTTAATTCCATTTCCTTATATGGCTCTTTTCCTTTATTTATTTTGTTATCAATTCACAGATGTGCCCTTTTCATTTCACATTGCATATCTTAATTTCTTAATGATAACCAAACAAACAGACTACAGTATTAAGGGAATGCATACTCATCCACAGCCCTAAGCAGATGCTACCAAATTTTTACTTTACTAAGATCAAGCTTTTTTATTGTTTAAATTAAATCATAAAATATAGCTCTTTTTATATTCACTATTTCTGGGGGAGAGCAGTACACTCCCTGCCCCCCTCCCCCCCCCCTCACACACACACACACACACACACACACACACACACACTTACAAACAAATTTTGATGTGGTTGTGTAGCATAGTTGTAACATCAAAGCTTCTTGTGCTGAAGTTCGTGGGTTCGAACCCAGTCTTAAGCAATTTTAATTTTAAAATCAAAATTACTTTATTCATGTTTCCAATAATTTATTGGAATTGTTTGTTCAAATATCTTGTTATGTATGTTTTATAATACAATTGACTTGTCTATTTATTTCTCATCCTATAATTCTTTCTCTTGATTAGAATCAGTGTGTGGCATTATTGGCCACTAGTGAGTGTCGGGGTAGTTTCTGGTAGGCTAATCAGTGGTGACGAGACATTAGTTTCTTTTGGTGGCATATCTGAAATATTTTTGTATTGGTTTACTCATAGGGGTAAGCTTTATTTGCCATGATCAAGGAAATGATGGTTTTAGTACTGTTAGATATGGTTGAAAGTCATTTTGTCAGATAACGTTATACATCACATGTGGTTAGGCTACAATATGGGATTAAATGGAACACTACAAAAATGTCTTCTGCTACAGTTCAGTCACTGATCACTTAAAATTTGCTGTCAAGAGATTTTCGCATTGTCGCCATTAACTCTTGGCAGCCTCTTACAATACTGCCAAACCTTTTTTAATAATATGAACTGCATTTTTTAACTGACACGCCATGTTTGTGTGTCGCCTACAGCTGAGCAGAATCTGGATGTCTATGTTGCAACACTGTAGTCCCACATGAGAAACGTGAGCTAGCAAGTAATTTTAATGAGACTATAAGTTTCCTATAATCTTAACACTGTTTGGTATTGCATGGTAAGGGAACTATTACAGTTTTTAGGATGTCTTCAGGTAAGATACTGTCGTATATTCTATTAATCAGATTTTTATGAGGGGGAGTTGGAAAGTAAGTTTCCCCTGTTGACTGTGAGCAGAGTTTTGTATGAAAGGAAAAAAAATAGAATGAGGCATTAAAGATATGTGTTATCTTTTTCTGCATATTTTCCAAGTACATTGAGACATTTGTCAAACTGTCTTATATGCGTCAAAAAGCCAGCCAGAAAAAAATCTGGGCTTTGCATATGGAAGAAGTGTTGACTGGCTAGGCTACGGAGTGGACATACCCATCATCACCTGTTCGAAAGAAGTTCAAAAGCATCCTGTCTGCAGGTAAAGTGCTACTCAACATTTTCTGGGAGGCCCAAGTAGTTTTGTTGCTGGATTTTTTGGAGGATGCAACCATCAATGCTGCAAGGTACTGTGCCTCTGTCGAAATTGAAATAGGTGATTTGGAAAAAACGGCCTGGCCTACACAGCTCTGGCGTTCTGCAGTTGGATGACAATGCAAGACTGCAGTCAGCGACAGCAATGCAAAACCATATTGCAAATCCTTCTGAAGCTTATAAATGGTATGATGGTATGACAAGTGTCTCAATGTACTTGGAAATTTTTTTATATACATGTGGCATATGTTCCGAAAGAGCAGACGTCACTTCTGATCCTGCAGTTGTTATTATTTATTTAATATTCATAGAATATGCCCAATCTCAGTTGATGTCATATATTCTATGAATATTAAATACTTGGAAATTATGTAGAAAAATAAAGATATGTCTTATCTCTAAGTCTCACTCTTCCCCCCCCCCTCCCCCCTTTCATGCGTAACTCTGACGAGAGTCAACAGGGGATACTGATTTTCCAGCTCCCGCTTGTAATTCTGGTCATAATCCCATTTTCTAAGTGCTTCAGTGCTTCAGCTGGTATTTAACTATAGCCTATTGCTAACCTTTCCTTTAGATCCTTGATCATCTTCTCCACCTCCTCCTGTCCAAACCTATTTGAACATTAAAGAGGAAAGCTTCATAGCGTCCAAAAACTTCACCCCCTGCTTAAGACTCATTTACATTATCTTCATTATCTCATTGCCAAGAAATGTTATCATCAATCCTTCACAACAGCATCTTCTCTATCTGTTTCACCTGATACTTCTCAACCTGTCTTGCCACCTTTTTGCTTATTGACTTCCAAACATTCTGTCCCATACACCGACATAATGTACATTTGGAGAGAGATAAGAACTTTCTCCCCGTATGCTGAAGTTCTGAAAGACCCCACAGGCAGGCACTAATCTTCATATATAGATCACAAACAGATTTTACATGTCATATCCCCTCACGTATCCATTTCTCACTGCATCGCCAATAACAAACTACAAAAAGCGCTCTACTCATTACCCTATATCACCCCAGCACATCTTACAGCTGCATTTTAAGATTTATTGCTGTAAACTATAGATATCAGTGCTCTAAAAGCACCATCCTCAGGACCCATACAAGAACTGTTAGATCCACATGAACAATCTTGATCAAACTGAGGTCACTGCAATAACTGTCTAATGTAGAAGTCATGATTGTTCATTTGGAACTAGGAGTTCGTGTTTGGGGCCTGAAAATGCTGCTATTGGAACACCAAAACCAGTAGCTTAATGCAATAAATCTTAAAATAAGGCTGTTGGTTGTTATTACTCACTATCCTACCTAAGACAGGTACCCCTCTAGAAGACCCTAACACAGGATCTGCTTTAGCCACCTAGCCAACATTGCAAATTCCAATCCTGTCTCAAGCTTATTCTACCCCACCTAAGGTAAGGCCATATGTGAAAGCTGTCTCATCATATACAAACTTTAAAACATGGGCACTGCCAAACTGTAACAAAGACCATGGTTTAGTAACCTCTAGCATAGCATGAAGTGAAAAGTAAGTCTTGGTTTCTACCAACCCCAAATCATTAATTGTATGTTATTATTGATGATGAAGCATCACAACCTGGGCTATCTGGATTCTCTCCTTAGCCACAGGTCACCCTTACAATACAAATTCAAGTCCCAAACTAATGCAGGTTTCCAGCTACGACAATCTACTTTACCCATACCCTACACCCAACTGTATCTCTCCTACCTGGCATATCTCATCCTCTAGACACTGTTTATTAAATAATCACTTATTTCTTCGCCAGTTTTGAATTCTGCCGACAATAGCAGCATTCTTAAATATGTTGTATTATTTGGTGACAAATGAAAATTTGTGCCAGACCGAGTCTCGAACCCGGGTCTCCCACTTTTCACGAGCGGTCGCCTTAACCACTCGGCCACCCGAACACGCTCTCTGGCCAGACCCAAACTCTCATTTGTCACAATTGCCCACATCCCCAGCAGGGGATTATCGTCAGAATTCACAAATGGCGAAGAAATACATGATTATTTGATATCATATATATACGGCTGCAGTGCCATCAAATATGTCTGGTCCTTCAGAACAAATGTTTCATTGTAATTTACATGCCAAGACAGGCGGATGATGGTTAGATAGTGCCTCTCCCCCTCAGGGGAATCACGCTAAATGTGTGCGAGCACTGTGGGGATGTGGGCAATTGTGACAAATGGAAGTTTGTGTCTGGCCGGGGAGGGTGTTCAGGTGGCCGAGCAGTTAAGGCAATCACTCGCGAAAAGCGGGAGACCCGGGTTCGAGTCCCGGTCCGGCACAAATTTTCATTTGTCACCAAATAATACAACATCTTTAAGAATTGCAGCCATTGTCGGCAGAATTCACAAATGGCAAATAAATAAGTGATTATTTAATATCATATATACGGCTGCGGTGCCATAAAAAATGTCTGGTCCTTCGGAGAGATGTTTCATTGTAACTCTCAGTTTAATCTGGTCATTGCTGAAACACCTGTATTTTCCCCTTCTCTGCTCCCTTTCTTGTAACTCTTTTGTTTTTCCCTCCATTCCCTCCTCCACAGCCTTCCATTGCGGCACATGGCTTACTGTAGACCTCTAGCCATGTGAGTTCAGAAAGCCAACATTCTCTCTCTTTGGCAGCCTTAATATGCTACCCTTAACACCCCTCCACCCATTTGTCCCACTCCTGCCCCTCAGGCCTTTCGGCCTCCCCTCCCGCCTTTCGGGGAAGGGAGGGAGGGGGGGCTCCATGGGCCATACCTAGCCTTTCCTTCACCTCCACTCCCTCCCAATATGAAGCTACTGGTAACTGAGCATTGATTTCGTTAGAAAGCTCTGTATCTGTTTGTTAATTAAAAACAGTTTAGTGTGTGCCAATAATTTAATAAGTTATTCTTCTATTTTACAGTGCAGTCAGTGACAGCTACACTTTGGGCGGGGACAAACAATGGGACTGTGTATGTGTTCACCATTACCATACCAACGGGACAACGAAGAAAAGAAGAAGATGTTTCCTGCCAGTTGGGCAAGGAGATCCAACTTAAACATAGAGCGCCAGTTATAAGTGTAGCTGTCTTGGATGGCATTAATGTTCCGCTGCCAGAACCATTTGAAGTTGAGAAAGGACTTAAAAAGCTGCCAGACACCAGTGGCCCTCATAGAGTTGTTATTTGTTCTGAGGAGCAATTCAAGGTAATGACAAAAATCTAAATTTGGAGAGTTTGGGGTTACTAGCAACCATTGTTTGTAATTTTATAAATTTGTATAGAAGGAGCACAGGTATGTGACAGCAACATAAATAAAACACAGACACAGTCAAACGCAAGCTTTCACAACCATTTGTTGCTTCCTCAGGCAAAGAATAGGGAAGGAGAGGGAAAAGGTAAGGATAAGGGTTTAAAAGAGCGGGTCAGGAGTCATTCCAATCCCAGGAGAGGAAAGACTTA
The DNA here is from genome assembly GCA_026315105.1 of Locusta migratoria. Lineage (NCBI taxonomy): Eukaryota > Metazoa > Arthropoda > Insecta > Orthoptera > Acrididae > Locusta > Locusta migratoria. Next base: position 599,200,420 of record CM048745.1, read on the forward strand.
TTTTTGGGGGGAAAAGGGATAGGTAAACAAACACACACACCCACACACATATACACGATCGCGCGCGCGCGCACACAGACATACATATGCAAAATGCAAATAAGTTGGACAGAGATGCCAGTCAAGTCAGAGGCTCTGGCCAGAGAATGGAGGCTAAGATGTTGTAGAATGGTGGTTGGGAATTTAAAACTAACGAAGGTTGAGACCAGGTGGGCAACAGAAAGAGAGAAAATGTTGAAGGGCAAGTTCCCATCTCCGCAGTTCTGAAAGGTTAGTGTCAGTGTGAAGTATGAATAACCCGGACGGTGTAACACTGTACCAAGATGTGCTGGTCATGCATCAAGGCATGCTTAGCCACAGGGTGATCCTCATTACCAACAAACACTGTCTGCATGTGACCGTCCATGCGAATGGACAGCTGGTCATTCCCACATAGAATGCTTCACAGTGCAGGCATGTCAGTTGGTAAATCACGTGGATGCTGTCACAAGTGGCACTGCTCTTAAATTGTGTACACCTTTCGGGTTACAGGACTAGAATAAGTGGTGGTGGGAGGATGCATAGGGCAGGTTTTACACCTGTGGCGGTTACATGGGTAGGAGCCGGATGGTGGGGAAGGTGGTTTGGGGATTTCATAGTGATGGACTAGGAGGTTACAGAGGTTAGGTGGGTGGCGGAAAGACACTCTCGTTGGAGTGGGAAGGATGTCATGAAGGATGGATCTCATTTCGGGACAGGATTTAAGGAAGTTGTATCCTTGCTGGAGAGCCACATTTAGAGTCCGCTCCAGTCCTGGAAAGAGAGGCACTTTTAGGGTCCCTCTGTGGGAGTTTGTGTTTTGGGGGAAGAGGAAGTTGCCATGGCTATTTGCTTTTGTACCAGATCAGGAGGGTAGTTGCAGAATATGAAAGCTGTCATCAGGTTATTGGTGTACTGGTTCAGGGATTCAGGACGGGAGCAGACTCGTTTGCCACAAAGACCTAAGCTATAGGAAAGGGATCATTTGATATGGAATGGATGGCAGCTGTCATAATGGAGGTACTGTTGTTTGTTTGTTTGTTTGTTTGTTTGTTGTTTGATGTGGACAGATGTGAGAAAGAAAATACTCCATCGCAGCGATGCCCTGGGCATGTGGGATATTTGTGTATAAGGAAGTGGCATCAATGGTTACAAGGATGGTTTCTGGCAGTAACAGGCTGGGTAAGGATTTCAGGCGATCGAGGAAGTGGTTGATGTCTTTGATGAAGAATGGGAGACTGCACATGATGGGTTGAAGGTGTTGGTCTATGTAGGCAGTGGTTTGTTCTGTAGGGGCTTGGTAACCAGCCACAATGGGGTAGCCGGGATGATTGCGTTTACGAATCTTGGGAATTCGGTAGAAGGTGGGGGACAGGGAGGTCGGTGGGGTCATGAGCTTAATGGAGTCAGGTGAAAGGTTTTGTAGGGTGCTGAAGGCTTTGAAGATTCCTTGAAGCTCAGCCTGGACATCAGGAATGGGATTGCCTTGACAAACTTTATATGTGGTACTATCTGAAAACTGACGCAGTCCCTCAGCCACATACTCCCGCCGATCAAGTACCACGGTCTTGGATCCTTAGTTGGCCGGGAGAATGACAATGGACTGATCAGCCCTCAGATCACGGATAGCCTGGGCTTCAGCTGTGGTGATGTTGGGAGTTGGATACAGGTTTTTCAGGAAAGATTGAGAGCCAAGGCTGGAAGTGAGAAATTCCTGGAAGATTTGAAGAGGGTGATTTTGAGGAAGAGGTGGGTCTTGCTGTGACAGAGGATGTAACTGTTCCAGGCAGGAGACCCAGCTCCTCTTCCTCAAAATCACCGGTCCATCGTCATTCTCCCAGCCAACAAGGGATCCACTACCATGGTACTTGATTGGTGGGTGTTTGTGGCTGAGGGACTGCATCAGCTTTCAGATAGTACCACATATAAAGTTTGTCAAGGCAATCCCATTCCTGATGTCCAGGCAGAGCTTCAACGAATCCTCAAAACCTTAGGTACCCTACAAAACATTCCACCTGACTCCATGAAGCTCATAACCCCATCAACATCCCACACCCCTACCTTCTACCTACTTCCCAAGATTCATAAACCCAATCATCCCGCCCGTCCCATTGTGGCCAGTTACGAAGCCCCTATAGAACGAATCTGTGCGTACATAGACCAACACCCTCAACCCATCATGAGCAGTCTCCCATCCTCCATCAGACACCAACCACATCCTCGATCACCTGAAACCCTTACCCAGTCTGTTACCTCCAGAAACCATCCTTGTAACCATTGATGCCACTTCCTTATACCAAATATCCCACATGCCCAGGGGCTTGCTGCAGTGGAGTATTTCCTTTCACACCGACCACCCACTTCCCTACCTAAAACCTCTTAACCCACAACTTCTTCACTTTTGAGGGCAAGACATACCAACAACTAAAGGGAACAGCCATGAGAACCAGAATGGCCCTCTCGTACGCAAACATATTTACGAGAGGCTTAGAGAAGCCTTTCTAGATACCCGAGCCTGTCAACCCGAAGTTTGATATAGATTCATTGATGACATCTTCATGATCTGGACTCAGGCTGAAGAACTCCAGAATTTCCTATCCAGCCTCAACTCCTTTGGTTCCATCAGATTCACCTGGTCCTATTCCAAATCCCATGCCACTTTCATTGATGTTGACCTCAGTTCATCCAGTGGCCAGCTTCATACATCTGTCCACATCAAACCATCAAACTACAACAGTACCTCCAGTCTGCATGTAATGTCCATCACCTCACACTGACAGTGCTTGTTGGCCTCACAGTACAGTATATGATTCACTGTTGAATCATATGATATGATTCACACCTGTTGATTGGCTTTGAACTGCCTGAAACCGGTTGTATGTGACCCAAAAAATAAATAAATAAATAATTTTGCAACTGAAATGGGTGCTTCATTCCTCCTCTATGCTCAGTTGTAGACATTCAGCCAACTGAATCTTTTCAAACCTATTTATGTGAGATGTCTTTTAGGATCCCAGAAATTACACCGTAGGTCCTAGTTTGCGAGCAATTGGCAAAAAGTTTTGATTTTGTATATTGCTGTATGGCCTTAATTGTAATTAAATAAACATTGTGAACTTGTGGTATGTGACTGATATGCAGCCAGTTGTGGATTTGAATATTGTAATTGGGCTTTATATACCTATAAAACTTATCACCGAAAATGTGGATGGAAAATATCAAATTTTTTCTGCCATATTGTAAAATAGCACATTTTATTAACTTTTTTTTATTTTATTACTAGCAGTTTAGTTTACTTCTTTCTGATCATTTTCAGGAATCTGAATGTTAAATTTTTTTGCTTTAATTTTAATAAGTGTGAATATGTTGTTTACATGTTTTTTGTTGCTTCAGATATTCACATTACCAAGCCTTAAGCCTTTCTGCAAATTTAAACTTACTGCTCATGAAGGTTCCCGTGTGAGAAGGATGGGCTTGGCACATTTTGTGACTTCAAGACCAGATCGTGGTGCACAGTACTCGGAGTGGTGTATAGTAAGCCTCACCAATCTGGGTGATTGCATAGTTCTCAGTGTTCCTGACTTACGGAGGCAGCTCAATGCTGCTGTTGTTAGACGAGAAGATATTAAGTAAGTATTTTGAATATTATTATTTGTGGTATATTTCTTAGCTAAATGCTACTATCAAAGATTTTTTTAGACGTAATTTAAATAAGAATTGAAAGGGAAAGCAAATGAAAAAGTGCAGGTGTTCTACCATTTTGCATATTGGCTCGGTACATTATAGAATTACCATATATACTGAAATATAGTACCTGCCAATTTTCCAAATTTTTTACTTCTGATATTGAAGACGGTACTGAAGTAAGGTACTATAGTCAAGTAAATATGATAATTCTACTATGAATCAGCCAATATGCAAATTAGTAAAACACCTACACAACCAATAAGTTATTCAGTGTGTCACAGTTTCCATCACAAAAATCTGCCTGTGTTATGCTCTTCTTGCGTGAAACTCTGTGTCTAGCAAAAGCCACATGTTATTACTAGTAAAAACTCGAAATACGAAAACTTCAGTTACACAAGCTGCTGTAAGAATGACAATATCCATTTCAAACTCAACAGCTCTTACTTCAAATAACGCCATAAAGGTAACTTTCCGATTGCCTGTATTTGTTTTCAAATGTTGTTCACGGTATAAATCTGCAGGAAAATACAAGCCTAGTGGTACTAAATGGGGATTTGGGAGTGGAGGTAGTCAGCTATTGTTACCGTTATGCTGTAGAAATACCACTGTTCCAGAAGCCAGCTTCAGAGAAAGTTGTTAAATTTTGAGTAAATTAGTGCTGCCGAATTTCATGCAACCAACAAATAAACATATTTTTGAGAATTTTTGTATTTTGACCTGGAAAATTAAAAGGGGGGGGGGGAGTACTATAAGCTGTGGTTTACTATAGCTGATAAACAAGGTATTCACTTAAAATGGTAGGCAAAGATTTCAAAAAACAAACTTCCTCACTGAAGATTTTTAGGAGTTCATTTTAAAAACTATGACTTTTATATTTACTCACTATTTGTAGTAATAATATTGATGATGATTCTGTTATTGATTATAAAACATTTCTTCTCAATGTTTCTGTGTAGTAAAATGTTTTTCAAACAAGTGAGTTTCAAAGAAAAACTCTGAATTTTACAATTGTTACCGAAGACCTGTAATAAATGTGCTAATAGCAAAATTGCAGAATGAATGTTAGCTTAAAGCCTGTTGCTTTGTTTCTATTCTCCTCAGTGGAATATCTAGTCTGACATTCACACGGTACGGAGAAGCATTCTACCTACATTCCTCCAGTGAGCTTCAAAGGATAACACTATCAGCTTCAACACTGTTGTATCCACGATGTCGCATTGATTTGCCTGAAGGAGCCAGGCAGACACCAAAAGAGGAAGAAACAGAAGAGGAAGAAATGGAAGTAGCAGAGGAAGAAGAAGTTGAAAATGCAAGTCCATCAGCTGCTACAAGAGATCATACACCTGCATCACATACAATGAACGGAGACGCAACCCATGAGGACAACAAAGGTATGTGAATGGGTGTCTATTATTGCTAAATTTTGGAAAGCCATTTCTTAGTTACCAATATGTGAACACTTTGGTGTTGCAGGCAAACATTGATTTTATATTACCTGCATAATGAACTAATGATGTCTAGAGTGTGCCACTGAAAGATGTCAGTAGTTGAATTGTCACATTGAATAATGCTGTATGGCACATTTTGATGTTTATGGGAAATAGAACAAAACTTTTAATTCCAGAGAATTGTTGGAAAATAATAATGTGCCAGTAGATACGTATTATTTGTGCATACAGACTCTTAAAAATACTTGGTTGTGCTTTTCAAAATTTCACTAAGTATAGTTTTTTGAAAATTAGTAAGTTTTAAAATGGATAAACGCTGTATAGGAATGGAATACAGCTTTATTCCGTATCACTCTGTCCATTGCTCTGATGGTAAGGTTGTCTAGAATCCAAATAGTGTAAGTAAGAAAAGTATTACAAGATACAAAAAAATATTTATTGTAAACTGATTACATTGGTCTTAAAAAAAGTAGTAGTACATGACTCTGTTTAAGTTGAGACACAAATCTGGTAGATCAAACTCAGCTGTCACACTGTAGGTTTTCATAAAAATCCCGGTATTTTGGATCCTTATATTTTATCATGTCCAACAGATCATTTTTCTTCTCCTTCTGAAGTGTCAGTGCCCCGTTGTAGAGCAACCAAAAACCAGAAGGCAATGGGAAATTTTTTATTTGATGTTCACAATATTTTCTTGTCGATGTTAGCAGCACAAAACTATAAGTTTGTTTTATTCATCTTTACATAGTTTTACTGTAAAGTTTCAGAAGTTGCACATAACGTATGAAGCTACAACCATCTATTCTACAGGGCACAGAGGCCGCTGAAAAGGGCACACACACTACTCCATAGATATTCACCTGTGTTGGAGGTTGTTTCCCAGGAACTACATGTCCTTTTCGTGATTTATATTCCATTCCACCATCACGAAGTCTTTTCCTCTTAATATCCTGCCAATTAGCAATGTTAATTTTCCTTTTCCGCGTGTTATTAGCACGTTTCAAACAGATTTCAGTAAGCGTCACCTTGCTACACTCCGCCATTATTGTGACATATAGCATTGTTCGAGCTGAGGCGCGAAAACTTCGTGGGTCTCCTCGCTGTTTAGTGCTGCCCTCAGACGGTAAACCGGTCAACTTTTACAGTAGGCGATGCAGACTGCTGCTTACATCATTATTCCACACAATTCTACGAAATGTCAAAATGTGCCATACAGCGTTATTCGACTGCACGGTACAGTTCTTGCCTAATTACAATGTGCCTACCAATAAGTATTACAGGGAAACCTAAAGAAAATATGTTTCAAATGGCTCAGATATCTGCCCATGACATTGAATATGCACATATGTTTCACAACAAGAGGTAATCAAGCAATTATTTGTTATGTACTAACTGATGGAAATTCGTTTTACTAATTAAACCATTAGCAGGAGGCATGCTCTGGTTCCATGCTCACACAGCAGAGTTATAAATACAAGCTATATAGAAATCACTGCAGACACAAGTAGTGACAAGTGGGGTTATTAACTTATTTGTAATCCCTACTTACTAGTTCACAGAAGTAAGAGTACTGTATCTGTGCTGGCGACCACCACCCCCTGTAACAAAGTAGAAACATAGTAGGTGCATAGCTGTCAATGGTTATGATCACTTCCGTTTTGTTTTTGTGTGTTGTTTGTTCTGCTTTTATCTAATATTTGAATACTATTTTTGGTACAGTAGAGTCCCGAAAACTAGGTCTGATGTGGACCAAAGGCTGGCCGAGTTTGTGAAAATGCCGAGTTATCGGGAATGGTGTTAAAAAAAGGGATAGTGAGGTTGTTTTGTTATAAAATACTTTCTATTGTTACTTTAGAATACAATACAACTGATGGAATACAGTAACACAAAGTAAATTTAAGACAGTATCTTACAAATGATATTCATTACTTACTCACATGGACTTCACTAAATACAGTTAAGAAAGACAAAGACGAAGGCTGTAGGCAGACTGAGTGGCAGAGGGCACGTGTCCGTGTCACATGAGTGTCACTGTTGTCTGCTGTAACCAAGTTCGTTATTTGTCCATCACGCCTAAGCTGATTTTAAACAACAGTGGGGGGAAAAATGCTCTTCCATAGTTTTGATCACGACTGTTTTTAGTATGAAAACACATGTACTTACTGCATTAATGAAACTCAAAGGATTCTTAAACAGTGTAGGTGGCGCAAGAAGAGATGTCTTGGCCAATATATATTGTAGCCTGTAACTGCTATACTCTTAAGATTTCACTTGTATCCTGCATTATGTGAGCACAGAATAATTCCAGGCGGTGTGCCGGGGTGTGACAGTTATCCGAACTGCTGGGTTACCGAGTGCCAAGTTTTTGGGACTCTACTGTATCTTGTATTGTATCTTATTTCATATCTTCTGGTAATGGGGGGGGGGGGGGGGGAGAGAAAGAAGAACAAACAAATAGTGTAACTTGATAATCAGTGAAATGGTAGCTGTAATCATCACAACAATAAAGAGGTCCTGTAGATCTTCACTGTATTGAAAATACTGTAATAATTTCGTGAAATATTGCCGCGTCAAGTATATTAACCCTGTGACTGCTGTGGACGTCTATAGGCGTGGCTCCGCGCTGTTCCCATGGTGTTGCGGACGTCCCAAGGTGCGCGGCTGGGACTTTCCATCTGTACTGTTGACATGTTCAGACGCACTTAAAGTCCCCTCTTCTTGTGTGCCGTGGACGTTTCCAGATGCAGAACTGAATGTACAGATTCTGGAGTATTTGCTCTGGTATACCTGAATAACTTTTTTTCTTTCATCTCCTACAAACTGTAACAAGTCTTCTGACATAAATATCATAAAAAATGTCAGAATACTTGAATCATTGGCAAGTTGACATTTGTCCCAAAGCCGAGTAATCAAACGGATGTTTTTAATGACTGAAAATCTGCTTTACATTTTCTAGCTGAATATGGCTTACAAAATTATTTTCTTTATTATTCTTAATAGAACTCTTGTAGTTGTAGTAGATAGCTAAATTGCATTTATTTTAATAAAATATTGCCCCAGAAAATAGTTAAATATAATGATAAGGAACCAGGCAAGAAACCATGGCTTACTAAAGGAATAAGAATTTCTTGTAACTGAAAAAGGGAACTGTATCTGACAGCAAGAAAGAGTAATGACCCAGAAACAGTCAAATATTATAAAAACTACTGTGCTGCATTAAGAAAAGTTATTAAAAAGTCCAGAAGCATGTGCATCATGTCTGAGATTAGTACCTCTGATAACAATATTAAAACAATTTGGTATATTATTAAAAGGGAGACAGGGCAACAAAGAGCAGAGGAAGAGGGTATTACCATAAGAAGTTAATGAAAAATTTACGAATAACAAGCCAGAAATTGAAAACCTTTTTAATGATTATTTTTTAAATGTTGTGGAGAAAATAGTATCTAAATGTTCATTAGAAGAAGCAAGGCAGTTTATGGAACAGGCCATACCCACACAATTTGATACAATTGATACCCACCTCTCTTTCTGAAATAAAGACAACATAATTGACGGTATTTCCAGCAGGGTAATAAAAGCTTGTTCTCAAGAAATAAGTAGGATTCTTAGCCACATATTCAATAGTTCTCTGAAGCACGATATTTTTCCTGATAGACTGAAATATGCTATAGTTAAACCAGTTATAGCAGTTAAAAAGATGCGTATGATGTCAACTGCTGCCCAATCTCACTTCTGACTTCATTATCCAAAATTCTTGAAAAAGTAATGTAAATGTCAGTTTGGTTGTCAGAAAGGCTTTTCAACAGAAAATGCTATATATACTTTCACCAGTGAAATATTAAATGCTCTGAATAACCTGACATCACCCATTGGGATTTTTTGTGATCTCTTCAAGGCTTTTGATTGTGTAAATCATCAAATTCTTCTAGATAAACTAAAGTATTGTGGTATGACTGGGACAGTGTACAAATGATTTAAATCATAACTGACAGGAAGAGTGCAGAAAGTTGACATTAGTAGTTCTCATAATATGCAAAAAAACAGCAGAGTCCTCAGACTGGGGAGCAGTCAAAAAATGGGGTGCCACTAGGTTAGGTCGTGGGCCCTTTGCTGGTCTTAATATATATTAATGACTTGCCATTCTATATTCATGTATATGCAAAGCTGGCTCTTTTTGATGATGATACAAGTATAGGTATCACACCTGACAGACAAGAACGAATTGATGAAATAGTAAACGACGTGTTTCAGAAAATCATCAAGTGGTTCTCAGCAAATGGACTGTCATTAAATTTTGATAAAACACAGTACATACTGTTCCATACAGTAATTGGAATTACACCATCAATAAATATAGACTTCGATCAGAAATCTATAGCAAAAGTAGAATATTCAAAATTTTTAGGTGTAAGCATTGATGAGGGGTTGAACTGGAAAAAAACACATTAAAGATCTGTTGAAACGTTTGAGTTCAGCAACTTATGCTATTAGGGTAATTGCAAATTTTGGTGATTATAAATCTCAGTATATTAGCTCACTATGCCTATTTTCATTCTCTGCTTTTGTATGGCATCATTTTCTGGGGTAATTCATCATTGAGTAAAAAAGTATTCATTGCACAAAAGCGTGTGATCAGAATAATTGCCGGAGCTCATCAAAGTTCATCCTGTAGACACTAATTTAAAGAGCTTTGTTGTGCCGTTTTTGCTTTAAGTGGTGTTATTTGTGTTCGCGTGTGCGCCGGCATCCACGTCTTACTGCTTTGTTTACATCTGGTGGCGAGTGGTTCCAGCCGTAGTGGTCTCCGAAAGCTAAGTTCAGAAAAGAGCACACTTCAGTGACACATTTGACTGGAAAGAAAAAGATTTCTAGCCGTTAACCACGACTTTGATAACTATTGTGCAGAACACAAATGTCAACTAGATAAGCGTTGTACTTGTATTCCCTCAGATGTAAGAGGCTGAACTTAAGAGACTTTGTTGCGCACCAGATATATAAGGCATATTAGGCCTGAAAATGTTAGACAAAGTCACCATAAAAAAATTATATATAATATACTTATAATTTTTTTTTTCTGGCGACAGAAAATGTTAGACAAAGTCGCCAGAAAAAAATGTTATATGTATTTATTTTCTGACGAATTTGTCTAACATTTTCTGGCTTAATAAGCTTCATAAAAATTATTTTCTTTATTATTCTTAAGAGAATGCATGTAGTTGTACACATTGGCCAAATTGCATTTATTAAAATATAGAGATATTGCCCAGAATAGAACTGAAAGTCGCCAGAACTTCACATGCACTCGGCGCATTTTTCTGCATGAAGTCAAACAAGAGTGACTATATCTGATCCAGTATTAGTTAGACGATTGCCAAACTTTACTAATATTCGTAGATGATGTGTAACTGTTCATAAAAAATTAAAAAAAAAATGCTTCGAAATCAGGCCATTTGACGTGAAATGGCCAATAAGCAGTCTCAATATGTATAATGTATGTGTAGTAATACATCTACAGATTCAAAGCCATGGAAAAAGTGTCGAGATATATTGTGTGTCTGGTATCACATTCAGAAGGCGGGACAGTCACGACCAACTTTGGCTGTAGGAATATTTGGCACAGGCCGAGGTCGGTCGATCAGCTGGCTCAGCCGCCCGCAGCAGGCCGTGGGGCCACCCGTTTGCACAGTTAACAGGATTAGTCAACCACAAGGGCGCCTGCAACCCGACAGACTGGATGCTTGGCGGCAGCAGCTAAAGGGTTAAGGAAAGCATACTATTTTTGTGTGCATGTAATTTGTATGCTAAATGGCTTCCTTGGTCCCTTGAATGTTCATATCCTGCCCATTTTCATATTTTTACAAATTCTTTTAACCATCTTGCAATAAGTTCTTGACAGTAATCTTTATTTGTGTAAATTATGGTAGATCTGCTCAGATGTTGGATTTTATTTACTTTTCACTTCTTTTAACTGAACACCTTGACAGATTCCACACTTATCCATCTGGTTACAGTGAATTGGTGATTATTATTAATTTTTATCCAGCCCTCAGTGATAGTGAAAAAAAGGCCAACCAGTGTGAAGCTAAAAACATAAAGGGAAACTGTAAATCTGCCACAAGCAATAAGAAACTAACGGCCGAGAAATACATTGTGCTTTTTCTAGTGGACAGCCATGGGATGAAGCTAGCCAGCATTTTAAACATTGTGAGTATGGACTTAAATACGACTGACATCATTAAACCCGACGTGAGGACGAAGAATATTATTGGAAACATCTCGGAATTCAAGACTACAATAAAGAAGAGTGATTTTGTTGTTTGCATTACTGGTTCAAAAGACGTAGCACAGAATGAAGCTAAAAAGTGTAAAACAGGTTTGAGAAACTTCTTAGATGCAAATAAGATGGTAAACAGCCTTGTTGTGATGATGAGGCATGATCTGACCTATAATTCATGTGTAAAAAAAGAAATTCATAGGACCAATGTTAATATCAAACAGTTATGCCAAATGCAACGTAGTATGCTCCAGTTATGCCAAATGCAACGTAGTACATGCCAGTAGACTGGAGAGAAATCTACACACACAACATGGGCAACATTTAAACTCACGGAAAAGAATTCCTATGTCAGGAAATAAAGAACATTATAAATGAAACACGTGAATGCAATAAGTTTGTTCTAAAAAACAGTCCCTCTGTACATGCTGATGTCCCTCCTTTTTTTAGACAAAACATTGACACAAAGCAAGGAAAGGTAGAAACTATAATGATAAGAAACTGCAGCAAATTATTTCAACTCGACCATTGCAATGATCCAGAACATGTAGTGAAAATAAATGAACGTACAGCACACAATGAAAACAAAATACCCCCTTGTATTGATGGCAGCATTCTCCATCTACATGGAAATGTACAATCACTTAGAAGTAAAATGAATCGACTACAATATTGGCTTGAGAGAATCAACTGCAGTGTTTTGTGTGTTATGAACACTGGATGAAAGCCTATGAAATAGACTTGTGTGTTCCTGTAGGTTACTTACTAACCACTAGTTACTGCAGAAAAAATATTGTATGTGGCGGAGTCTCAATCTCCATAAAAAGCAACCTAGACTTGCAATACTCAGTTATAGATCTTAACATGGTTTGCATTGAAGGTACATTAGAAGTAGCTGGTATAGTATTGCACACACAAAAAGTTGTAATTGTCTCAATTTATAGAACTCCAGGCTCTGATGAAATATTTTTATAGAAAAAATTAATACTTTAATATTACACTTGTCCATATATAAACAACATAAAATTGTAATTGTAAGTGATATTAACATTGATATAAGGGCTACGAGAAAAATGTAGTAGATATGATTAACTCTCTGAAGACATTAAATTATTATTGTCTGAATGAAAAACCTACTAGACCTTATGCCTGTCTTGATAACATAATAAGTAATGTACATAGATACTTAGTACAATGTGATGTTATAGAATTAGGTGTATGAGATCATGCATGTTTATGGCTCCAAATAGATAGTTCAACCCTTGTTACCAAAGAAAGGCAAGTGACATATTGATTGCTAAGTAAATCCAATGTAAGCAATATGAAAAATAAGTTATAAGAAAAGAATTGGTCCCAAATAATGAATAGCAATGAAACAATGGATAAATGCTTTTCCATTTTCCTGACAGAGATTAAGCAAATAGTAGAAAAGAGATGCCCCATGGTAACTAGAAGATATACTCCATGTAAGCTCCGCCATACTAATAAATGGTGCACACCACAGCTAAACAGACTCAGGATATTACTACTCATACTGAAAGAAAAGTCTCATAATAGTGATAGGTACCAAAAAAACTACATAAATATGAGGAATCTTTACAGGTCTGAAATAAAAACCACCAAATGTAATGCGAATAATGAATACTTTTGAACTCAAAAAATAAATGTAAAGCAGTGTGGAATGTCATTAAGATAGAAATTAATAACAACAATAAAGAAAACAGTATTCCCATAGACTGTGATACTCTCAATGAATATTTTGTAAATGGCACAGTACTCCACTCATTGATTCTAATTTTGATGTGGAAGCTTTTCCGACTTACGCTAAACAAACAAGAAGTGAGAAATTTACTTGGGCCCCAATCACCTTGAATGACATTCAACACTCAATAAGGAAATTCAACTATTCAAAAACAGAAGACTATTATAGTCTCAGTAATTTCATCATAAAGTCTATAACAAAGGAAGTCCAAATGCCACTTCTCTCACTGTCAGAGTATTAGATGAAGGAACCTTCCCAAAATGTCTTAAGCTTATGGTTACACTGCCTGTGTATAAAAAAGGAGAGAAAATCTTCCAAGTAACTACAGACCTTCTCAATAGTACCAATCTTATCTAAATTAATTGGAAATTGTATGCATAATCAGATATACAAGTACTTTGAATGCAATAAATTATTAAATAAACAATAATTTGGATTCAGACCACACTTATCAACCATTAAAGCAGTCAAATCACTGGTAAATAACGTTTACGAAGGGTATGAAAAACAGCTATACACTTCTGCAACCCTTATTGATTTAAGCAAAGTGTTTGATTCTGTGTCTCATGATGCGATAATCAAAAAGCTGGAATACTATGGAATAAGAGTTAAACCACTCAAATTACTCAACTCCTATCTAAGCAATAGGGTACAGCTTGCATATGCAAACAATCAGAGATCAGCAATTCTCCCAATAAAAAGAGGAATACCCCAAGGCTCAGTCCTTGGACCTTTCATTTTTATTGTCTATGTCAATGAATTTCCAACTTATATGCTCTGTAAGTGTGTTGTGTGCAGATAACATGACATTAATAACCATTGGAGACAATCTAGAGTGTGTGTTGGATAAAAATAGAGATGATATAAATGAATAGCCAGTGGTGCCAGGCCAATCAACTCTGCATAAATCACACAAAAACAGAGGAAATAACCTTTAACATGAAGGTATCTAAAAATGAAAATAAAACTGTGAAATTGCTTGGTCTGGTCATAGACCAGAAAGACTCTTGGGAAGGACACACCAATTAACTTTGCAGCAAACTAGCTCGTGTACTTTTCCTATTGTACAGATTGAGGGGCAATATTAGCAAACAATTATTACTTCAATCGTACTATTATTTCTTCCATTCCCATCTGCAATACGGACTATTGCTGTGGGGAAACTCCCCAGGAGCTAAATGTCTATCCAGATGGCAAAATAATAATAATAATAATAATAATAATTGGGGGGCAGTAAGGTGTATATTAGGGCTAGCACGTAATGAGTCCTGCAGAAGTCACTTTAAACAACTGTCTGTCTGGATTTGCCTTCCGCAACACTAGTCATAGTTCATAATGACTATAAGTACTTAAGCTTAAAATATTTCAATAAGGTACCACAATCAGCTTGTACAATGCCATTGAGCAAATATAAAACCACACTACAAACCTGGTTAAAGTACAGTGAATTCTACTTAGTTGAAGAATTCCTAGAAACTGATAGTAAAAATATGTTTCTCCTAAATTATGTTTTTAACGTTTTTTGTAATATGTGATTCTGTATGTATATGATTAATGTATAAATATAATGTAGGCTATACAGGTAAATTCCACTATGTACCCTGATGGAGCCAACTGTATGAAAAATACTGAAAGGCTAATAAATATTCTATTCTACTCAATCTTCACCACTTCCCACTCTGATCCTAGCCATTTGTTCACCTCCCTCACTTCCTGCACACTCGCTCTCCCTTCTCACTTTCTGCACAATCGGTATCCCGTACTGTTACCTGTACATTTGACGCAGCATTTTATCATTCAACGTGGTCACTCCCTCACTCCACTGCCTGCCATTGCCTAATCTTCTATCCCCTACCGCTGTCCCTCTTTCCCTTCCTGGCCCCTCCTCTTTCTGTTCGTCATTCAGTATTAGTTTCTTGTACTAATCAAATAGTGTTGCAACTATGTTCTTATCAATATCGCAGATGCAGAACCAAAATTAGAAGACGGCGAAGAAGCAAAGGAAAATGGAGCAGATGATGATAGAAATGACATCAGTGCCCTCAGTGTTGGTGATATCACTATAGATTCAGTCAAGGACCATTTGCTGTAAGTATATCATAAATTTTATAATAGAAGGAAACAACTCAGTGAACTATTGCAACTATTTTCATTCAGATGACATTTAAAAGTGAAAAAGACTTTTTTTAGCATTTGTAAATGTCAATTAGTTCTTCAGGAGAAAAACTCATAGGTTCTTGGAGTTGGAGCGTTTCACTTAGACAGCAAGTTTCAAGGTATGACCTGTTGTAGGACTGGAGGTAGGAAGCATAGTAAATGCAAAAATTGCCCTTAAACCTATTACAAAGCATTAGATATTTTGGGGAATCGTGCACCCACCTCACCCCTACCGTATAGGAATTATCACAATAATTTCCCATTTTGTTGTAGGTGGGGGAGGGGGGTACATGATAATGAAAGTGTTTCTATTAATAAGTTGTAAAAATAGTGCTAGTTGTTTCATGTTACATATCTGACATTAATTTTCATATTTAGGACAGAGTAATAGCTTCAAAGAGTAAACGTCACTTACTTGAGTTAAGATGATTTTAGGTTAAAACAAACTTCATGAATATATTGAAGAGTTGTTTTTCTATTATTGCATCTAGAGAAGTTACCTATTGTTGCTTTTTTAAGTTATGCGTATGACACCATGACTGTCTGGCACCTTTATAGTTCTTTCATCTGTGCTGTACTTGTTGAAATTTTAGAATTTGCAATACTAAATTTTACATCAATATGTAAATACCGTAAAGGGGAGGATAATGTATTAAATTATTTCCTGTCCTGTGTTGGTGCCTCAGAAGTAATTGATTGTTGTACTGTTCCACACACATTGACCAGGTGATAATATTTATATAAGATTGGTTGACCTTGGATGACAAACTGCCAGTTTATTTTTATTCAATGAATGCACAATTTCTGCTGTAAATAAGTTCTGAAACGTGTGTGTGCATGCCACTGCCCCCAACCTTACACACACACACACACACACACACACACACACACAGTTAGTTTTGTTTCTGAAGTTGAGAGGGAAAAACATTAGTGGTCCAAAAAATTAAGTTTCCTGGCGTTTTTCTAATTTTGTTATTCACTTCTACATGCAAATAAGCTTTTGAAGCAGTGAATCCCATTTAAAATATCATTTACATAAAACAACACTGTCTCAATTGCTTATAGTATCAGTTATGTACATTATAGTATCAGATTTGTATGTAGCTGGTGATGTTGCAGCACATCCACAGCCACAGAGGATGGCCGTGTTACAGAGTTGAAAACGGAGAGGCTGGAGCTGAACTCGCGGACAACAGAGATGCAGTCAGTTGTGATGAAGACCACGATCATCAGCAGCAGTGAAACAACAGTCATCAACTCTGCTGACAGTTAGTTTCTACTACTTCATTCATTCCTCATCTTCCTCTCTGTCTGTAATGCATGATGAAAACATTGTGTAGCAGAGAGAGTAGTATTAACTTGTCATTTGCTTCATAAGACAAGGATTGTTGATCTGTATAATGGAGTTGCCAGTGTGGCTGACCAGAGAAATTGCAAAGCTTAATTACCTTATTTTATGAAGGCACTATAGGTAGTTCAGTATTATTTTACTATCACATCTGCAATTGTTTAAGCATTTTATTAATTTATTTAAATGACTTAAGTGGCATCTTAAAAAGTTACAAGCTTTTGTATTATTTTTCATGGTTTTCACAAAGTTGTATGTACAGTTTCTTTTTTTTACAATTATGAGAAATAACAAAGCCTTGTTTCTTTACTTTGTGAGTTCCTTCAATATACTTCTACAGTTTTAAGTCCTGTAATAAGTATGGCACCATTGTTGATAATTCTGCAGTTCCTTTTGGGCATAAAACTTACAGGAAATAGAAAGATCTGCATCCTTTTTTGCATATGTTTTAATACAAAATTTTTAGCTTACAGAAATTTTGCAATGAGTAGTTAAAAGCTTCTATTGAAAAAGAACTTGTACAGTAGGTAATAATTGCTCTTGACTTAAACAGAAATTATACAGCTAGTATCATACACACCAATCCATTCTTAATCTGTTAATACAAAATTTGTTGCAGTTCCATTTTGAGTATGTCCTGACATACAGGGCTGCCACAATGAATATTGGAGTTTTAAAGCTTTGTAGAATTTATTACACTGTCCTTAACATTGCTAATTATACATCAAATGAATGAGCAACTCACGGTTTGTTTAATGTGAGCTCCCCTCATCACACAGCACACACAGTCAGAAGCAGAGTACATCCCAAATCTTGCTCACTGTGTGTGGAATGATTGATGCAATTGCAGCTTCAATCCTTTCCTTTACAAACCCTTAAAGGTAAAAATCGCAAGGTGTCATGTCCGGTGAACGTGGAGCCATTTGAAACAAGCTATATCATTCAAGCACTTACAGTCTGTCCAGCAGTGAAGATTACAGTTCCTTTGGTGTAAAAGAGGTGTCCACACACTTGTCACTGGGATTAGGGTGTAAAAAAAAAAAAACACTTACGGGAGCCTCATTACAACTGTATGCGTAAAGACACTTGTAGGACAAACTCTTTTTGTTCATTCATGTGATGTATAATGTGTAATGGTAAAATCATGTAATAAAATCTACAAAGCTTTAAAACCCTAGTATTCATTTTTGTATGCCCTGTTTTATGTAGTGACATGTGGTACATACAAATAACCTTTGCTGGTATGCTAAATCAGTTACAGTTGCATGTCTTAGTTTATCAGATAATCAAAATGGCGTTATTTCAAATACTGCATGACCATTACTGATAATACTATGCATAGGTAGAAAACTCAGCTATTGTCTTTTTAGCAACAATTTATCTTAGGTGTCAATGAGCAGCAGGCTAAGTTGCGCTTGATAGGCACATTACTTTGTTTATGACAATAAAATAGTAGCTTTGGGGCATAATCTAGAGTAAGTCCAGTAAAAAAAATACAAACTTTGTTATTTGTGGTAACTACCTCATACCAGGAAACATGTCATTCATAATGAAACATTTTTCTGTTTAGTAGCATGTCATCAGGGATGAGTTTAGAGATGCTGAATACCAGTGCAGGAGTGTACAGATTGATGTGGATAATGACAAGATTGAATAGGAAAGGGCATCAATGTGTGTGAATTATGGAATGAGATTAGGAAGCTGTAGTAGATTGTAATTGACAGTGATGTACGTCTTTTATGTGATAACAATAACAATAGGCACTAATTTTATTATTTTTTCACTGCTAATGTGCAAGAATAGATGTTACAGTGTTAATATTACAGAAATGAAATAACCAAAGGATGAATAATGTGAAAGAAGGGAATGACTCTTAGTAAGAAAGATTAGAGACCTTAAAGAAGCAACTAGAGAAAGGTGTGCTGAGTAGCTGTGTGTGTGTGTGTGTGTGAGAGAGAGAGAGAGAGAGAGAGAGAGAGAGAGAGAGAGAGAGAGAGAGAGAGAGATGGCAATAGGGAGACTGCACTTGATCCTACTGATCACAGCAATTTGTTTGTTTACAAACTCTTATTTATTTATTTTTCTTCAGAGTATACATCTGCATTTGTTGTGATGGCTTTTAGTGTCATCAAAGTCCCCAGCAGGAATATTGAGCCATCTTGCTAGTGTCATCAAAGAGGATTCCATGCTGCACAAAATGACCTCTGTAACGTCCCAAAATTGTTTGATGGGATTTATGTCTGAAAAACTGTTTCATCAAATAAATCTCAAACAATTGTGGCCCACTGAATGTCCCATTGTCATCCATAAAAGCCCCATCTTTATTTGTGAACATAAGGTATTTGAATGTCTGCAAATGGTTACCAAATACACACAGAGACCCTAACCATTTTCAATCAATGTTAGGTTCATTCTGATTAGTGAATATATTCAATCGCATGTCAAAACAACCCACACTGTTTGGAGCCACCAGCAACTACAACAGTGTCTTCTTCACAGCTTGTGTCCTTGGCTTCGGGTGGTCTCCACTGCATTAGTGACCTATTGTAATCAGGACTCTTCTGACCAAGGGTCCAACTGATATAGTTAAGAGCCAAGAGAAGTTTTGCAGCAAATGTGCTGCTTGCGATGGCTCTCAAGTAGATGTCAGCTGCCACGGTCAGATTGTGCTGTACTGTCACAATGTACCCACTTGTAATAAATCCCACATTGATTTCTGCTATTATTTCAAGCATTGTTACTTTTATGTTAACACTGCTGACTATGCAAATGCTGCTGCTCTTGGTCATTACATGCAGACCATTGGCCACAACATTGTCCTTGGTGAAAGTTAATGCCTAAAATTTCGTATCCACGGCAAACTCATTACACTGAGGATCTGGGAATATTGAATTCCCTACCGATTTCTGAAGTGGAATGTCCCATGTGTATAACTCCAACTACCATTCCACAGTCAGAGTCTGTTAATCTCTCGTTAAAAATGAAGGAAACATCACAAGTATTGAGTTATGAATGACACAATTGCAGACTTCCAATAATAGCATTTAAGGTGATCTAAATTAGCTGTTAATTTCTGTTGTACGCCTATAAGTAGGTTGCATAACTTGTCACATTAATAACCAGAGTAGAAACAACAGCTGTTTCAATGCTGGTCTACTTTGGAAAATAGTTTTAATTACAAAAGACTAAGAGTGAAATTCCATCGTGTCATTAAAGAAAGCAAAAAAGCTTGCTGGACGTCTTTCACAAGTTCGTTCAACAGATTTACTCCTTTGTTGGTCGTTTGGGGTAACCTACGCCAGCTATGTGGCACTAAGGTCCATTCCCCAATCCCCGGTCTGAACATAGCAAATGAAGTTCTCGTGGAACCCGTTGATATCTCCAATGCTTTGGGCCGATCTTTCACTGAGGTCTCAAGCTCAGCTAATTACGACCCTGCCTGCCTCCCCAGAGGAGGCACAAACACCTTCTTTTACATCTCCCAATCGTGGAAGTTACAATGCCACCTTCACGATGCAGGAGCTAGAACGTGCCCTCTCCCGGTTCTCTGCCCCGGGGCTGGATGCCATTTATATTCAGATGTTGAAGAACCTCTCACCTGCAGGTAAATGCTTTCTTCTTCACACTTATAATTGCGTCTGGACTCAAAGTGAAATTCCCACTTGTTAGTGTGAAGCAATTGTTGTCCCCAGACCCAAACCAGGAAAGGACAAACATTTCCCTTCCAATTATCGCCCCATTTCCCTGTCGAGCTGTGTCTGAAAGGTAATGGAGTGCATGGTTAATGCTCAGCTTGTTTGGATACTTGAATCTTGACACTTTCTCACTAATGTCCAATGTGGGTTTCGAAGGCATCGCTTTGCTATTGATCACATCATTACCTTGTCAACCTATGTTATGAATAACTTTTTGCATAAAGCATCAGACGGTGGCTGTGATCTTCGATTTGGAGAAGGCTTAAGACACTTGTTGGCAGGCAGGCATTCTTCACACCATGATACATGGGGTCTTCACGGCCATCTCTCCCTCTTTTATTCGTGCCTTTTTAAAAAGATCGAATGTTCAGGGTACGAGTGGGCCCTGGTTTTTCGGACACCTTTCGACAGGAGAATGGGGTGCCACAGGGCTCTGTCTTGAGCGTAGCACTTTTCATCATTGCAATCAACCCAATTATGGATTGCCTCCCGGCTGATGTTTCAAGCTCCCTGTTTGTGGACGACTTCACAATCTATTGCAGCGCTCAGAGAATGTGTCTCCTGGAGTGTCGTCTTCAGCATTGCCTTGACAGTCTCTATTCCTGGAGTGTCGCAAACGGCTACCGTTTCTCCCATGAGAAAATGGCCTGTATCTACTTCTGGAGGTACAGAGTGTTTCTTCCACCATATCTCCATCTAGGCGCCGGCACTCTCCCATTTATGGAGATGACAACATTTTTAGGGCTAACATTAGATAGGAAACTTAGCTGGTCTCCATATGTTTCTTCTCTGGCTGCCCGCTGTACTCATTCCCTCAACGTTCTCCATGTTCTTTGTGGTACATCATGGGGTGCGGATCTTACCTTCCTGCTTCACCTTTATCGGTCTACTGTCAGATCTAAGCTGGATTACAGGAGTATCATGTACTCTTCCAGCGGCCACGCATTTTATGCCGCCTAAACTCGATCTACCATTTGGAGTTACGCCTGGTGATAGGAGCCTTTTACATTAGCCCTGTTGACAGCGTCTATGCCGAAGCTGCCAAATTACCTCTAACCTATTGACGCGAACATATTGCTTTATTGGTATGCATGCCGTCTGCTGTCGATGCCCCACAACTCTTCCTTTCCGTCATACTTTAATGACTCCCTCTGTAGCCAATATGGGCTGTCTGCAATTGAGCTGCTCCGTCCTAGAGTCCTCATTTGTTGCTTGCTTCGGCAGCTTGATTTTACCCTCCCTTCCATGTTTCAAATAGGTGAGAGCCCAGTGCCACCTTGGCTTCAGACTCAAAATTTGCGTTCACCTTGAACTCGCCTCACTCCCGAAGGAGGGTACTTCAGATGCTATTTATCACTCGAGGTTTCTTCAACTTCATGCATGGCTCGATAATTCTGTCTTCATATATAGACATGGCTCTAAGACCAATGAACGTGTCGGATGTGCGTTTGTTGTCGGGGATGACGGTTTTCAGTACAGGCTTTATGACCATTGCTCGAATTTCACAGCTGAGCTTTTTGCCATCTATCAGGCTGTACTTTATATCTGCCGACACCGTTATCCTTCCTATGTCATCTGCTCCGACTCCCTCGGCACCATCCAGAGTCTGCGAGACCCCTTTTCAGCCCATCCTGTTGTGCACCGAATGAACTGCTCCCTTCAATTATTAGCTGCTGACAGCCCTTGCGTTCACCTCTGTGGGTACCTGGCCACACAGGCGTGCTTAGTAACGAGGCTGCTGATGCCGCGGCCAGGGCTGCAACTCTCCTACCTCGGACAGCTACGACTGTGTCCCATCGAATGATATTCGAGGGGCTCTTTCCTGTCGCCTTATATCGTCATGGCATGATGTGTGGTCCTCACTTACAAATAATAAGCTTAGAACCATTAAATCACTTCCGGTGGCTTGGAAGACCCGTTCGCAACGAGAAAAGGTCACCTTGGCCCGGTAGCGGATTGGACATTGCCGGTTCAGCCACTGCCACTTACTAAATGGTGACCCCGCACTGTTATGTTCCTGTGGTCACTCACTGATGGTGCACTGTGTTCTATTGTCTTGTCCAAATTTTGCTCCTCTTCAGATTGCACTGAATCTACAATTTACACTGGAAGGAATTGTAGCTGATGACGCCAGAGCTGCTGCTTGAGTCTTAAAATATTTGTTGTTGAATAAATAGTTGGTCAAGGTGTGCATACATTTGAAAAAGATGTAAAATGTCCTTGTCCAGTGCGGCCCCTATGAGTTGTAGAGTGTCCACTGTAGGCACCCTTGTGAACAGGGAGACCACATCGAAAATCACTAATAAGTCTATAGGTTCAAGGTGTAGGTTCTTCAGACACCGTATAAAATCTTTCAAATTTGAATGTGGTGTTCACACTTTCCAACCAAAGTGCTGAGGAGGGAAGCCAGATGTTCAGCCAGGTTGGTGCTCCAAAATGTCGCAATCAGTCGAAGCGGAACTCCACTTTTGTGCACCTTTGGTAGGCCATAAAGGTGAGACGGAACTGGCACTCTTGCTCTTAAAATCTTTTTCAGATGAAACTTAATTACTGATTAAAATTGTGTGCTGGAACCAGGATTCAAACCTGGGACCTTTGCTTTCCACGAACAAGCGAAAGTTTCATTCTCAGAACACCCCTTAAACTGTGGCTAAGCCATGTCTCAACCATATACTTTCTTCCAGGATTGCTAGTTCTGTAATGTTCGCAGGAGAACTTCTGTAAAGTTTGGAAAGTAGGAGGTGAGGTAATGACAGAAATAAAGTTGTGAGGACGGAATGAGAAGTGTGCCAGAATAGCTCAGTCGGTAGAGTGCTTGTCTGCGAAAGGCAGAGGTCCCAGGTTCGAATCCCCATTTTGGCACACAATTTTAATCTGCCAGGAAGTTTCATATCGGCACACACTCCTCTGCAGAGAGCGAGTTTCTTCCGTTGAACTGCATCTGCCAGATCTTTCTTGAGGCGGCAATCAGCCGAGTCCTGCAATAAGTTCATCATCTTGTCAACGTATGATGTGCAGGCAGGAGAACAGTAGTATTGCCTTTCTCATCTTATAAAATTACAATCTCTGTATATTCTGAAGAGGAAGCAGAAGAAGCAGAAAACCCCCACAAGGTTGGTAGTTTTCCTTATGTTAGTGACGTGTCCTTAAAGACTGGAAGACTCTTTAAAATAGATAGTACAAATTGTGTTGTCCACCCTTCAGTGAGAGTGCAGGCAATGCTGGGCTCCGTTCAGGACAACGTCAGCCTCAGGAGCCCAGACATAGACAAAATCCCTTGCCAGTGTAGAATGTTTTGTAGTGGTCAGATGTGTCACCCTGTGAAGGACAGGTGCGACAAACATAAACATCACATGAGATTGTGTGAACTGGAAATATCAGCTGTGACTAAATACAGTCTTGATTCGGGACATTGCATTAAATGTGAAGAGACCAAAATCCTCTTTTCCGCTTCCAGCTACTGGGACTCCATAATTAAAGAGGCAATCAAACTAAGTATTGCCAAAGACTTAATTAATTAATTAATTAATTAAGATATGGGGTTCCAACTTAATACAGCGTGGTAACCAGCCTTGGCAGTGCTGAGACATTATCAGCTGCAGACAAATGACGGTCACCAATCAACACAGATGGTGACTCAAGCTAAGTTTCCTCCGGCGGCACACGCGCTCACATGGAGTCCACCACCAGTCGCCACTCTTGCCCATGCCTCGGACTGCGCAAACCACCAGTGGCCTGTTCAACAGTCCTCCGGTAGGGGGCACTAAATGTTTACACCGTTGACGTTCTGGTGTAAGATGTCACATCAGCACCAGTGCCTGTGCAATGGTAAGAAGCTAAGCCGAAATATTGTGTTACAACCACAATACTATCTGACAGTGTTTCTCTGAACCATTCAAGAATATTTTATGTTGGGGAAAGCCTGAAACAGCACAATAACAATAATAGTAATAATAATGGGAAAAAAAATCAGTAACACAGTTGCATGGA
Source organism: Locusta migratoria (assembly GCA_026315105.1). Classification (NCBI taxonomy): domain Eukaryota; kingdom Metazoa; phylum Arthropoda; class Insecta; order Orthoptera; family Acrididae; genus Locusta; species Locusta migratoria. The sequence continues at coordinate 599,224,802 of CM048745.1, forward strand.
AGACATGAATTTGAGGAATACAGGATAATGAGTGGAGAAGAAATGTAGGGAGAGGAGCAATGTTAGGCATACGGTGTAGGGATGGGAAGTTATATTAGGTTGAGGCCAGGAGGGTTGCGGGAGCGTAGAATATGTTGAAGGGACAGCTCTCATTTGCACCTTTTAGAAAAGCTGGTGCTGAAGGGGAGGATCCAGATGGCTCAGGTAGTAAAACAGTCATTGAAATCGGAGTGCTGTGTCCCATGGGCATGCTGTGCCACAGAGTGATCCATATTGCATTTTGCCACAGTTTTACAGTGACCATTCATCCTGATGGCCAACTGGTTTGTTATTACACCTGTATAAAACACTGTGAATGATGGAAGCAGAGTTAATAAATAACATATCTGCTTTCACAGGTGGCTCAATCTCCGATGGGGTAGGATAAGCCTGTGACGGCTGAAATAGGAAGTGCTGGGTCGGTGGATTAGGCAGTTCTGTATTCAGGGTCTTCCACAGGAATATGATCCCTTTGGTAAGGGGGTTGGGATTATGAGTGGCATAGGGATGGACTAGGTTGTTGTGGAGGTTGGGTGGGCGATCTAAGATAACTTACCTTTTTTCCGCACCCCAACAGTTCCTATATGTATGTATGTGTGTGTGTGTGTGTGTGTGTGTGTGGGGTGTGTTACACAAGAAGTAGCTCATGGCAAAAGTAAACTATTAATTCTTAAGACCATAGTGCTTATGTGGTTAGTCTGAGAATTACTTGAATTAATTTCTGGGTATGTTATATTGCTGTTGAGCCAAAAGAAGTACAACCATTATCATATGCCAAGATTTATTGTCACCTGGTAGCATTCTGGCATATTATGTAACAAGACAAGCAAATACACAAATCAGACAAAGGCATTATTTGTTCTAACAATGATACTGATCATAATATGAAAAGAACTGAAATAAGCAAGTTTGGCAAATTGATGTTGTTGATGAATTGGAAAAGTAGGTGACATGGCATAGGGCATCTACATCTTGTCAAAAATGTGATCAGAGTTTTGCCCACTCTGTAGAAAGCAAGATGGGTGCTGGTCAATGACTGAATACGAGGCTGATGTAGGCACCAGTGTTCAGACCACACTGTGCATTCCACATTGTTGGACATTTCTCAAGTTGACCCAATTATGTCACAATTGAAAATTGCCATGGACATGTTATTAAGTTTGTCATCCCCCCAGGGGGCCCACAGCTCTTTTGTGGGTACGTGTGTGGCGCGCACGGGGCCCCGAGCCGAAGCGACCTTTCTTCTGTCCCAGGCCGCTTCCCTCTTTCCCCCCCGGTTTGTGCCTTCGCCCGGAGACGGGCGTTTTTCATCAGTCAAAGGTTTCTTTTTCGCTTCCTGTCTTCCCTTCTTGGTCCTCTTCCTTTCTTGTTCTTCAGCCTTCTCCTATTTTTCCTTTCTCCTTGTTCTTGACTCACCCTTTAATCTCCGCCTCGGCGTTTGAGATTCTCCCTCCTTCATCCCTTTCTCTCCTTCCTCCTTTCTTTCCTCCCTGTGCGTGTCTGAAGGTCGACCCACGCTCTGCGTAGCCGGTGACGGGGTAAGGCGTAACTCCCCGCCCCGGGTAGACATGTAGGGCACGTACGTACCCCCCCGGTAAAGGCCGGGCCCAGGGAGGGGTGATTACCCGAGCTGATACCTTCCGAACATGCCGATTGGTCCCTCCGTCCGTTCTTGGGAGGTGTGACCTGAGGTGCGAACAGTCACCTAAGGCGGGTGCGCCCTCAGTGAGGGCCCCCACAAGGAAGGAGCGCGCCATCGGAGACGCCGGTAATCATGGGGGACACCTCCGCTATGAAACCTTCCACATCATCTATAACCTTGACCCATAAGCGGAAACATGATTCTCAGCCACAGAACGCATTGCCAAACATTCCTAGGTTCCTGGTGGTATCACGTACCGACGATAAGGATTTTTCTGCAGTAAATCCGTTCATTATTCAGAAGGGTGTCGATGCGATCGCTGGTCCCTTGAAGACCTGCTCTAGGCAGCGCAACGGGACCTTGTTGCTCGAAATAGAAAATGCATTCCAGGCGCAGAAGTTACTTCGAGCTACCCTTGTACATACTTTCCCTGTGAAAGTGGAGGCTCACCGCACCCTCAACTCTTCGCGGGGGGTAGTGTTTTCTAGATCACTGGATGGGTTATCGGACGAGGAGATATTGAACTATATGTCCGATCAGGGAGTCACGGATGTTCATCGCGTGATGAAAAAGATTAACAATGAACTCGTGCCAACCCGTACTGTCTTCTTGACTTTTGACAAGGTTGACCTGCCATCGAAAGTGAAAGCGGGCTACGAGGTCATTTCCGTCCGCCCGTACATACCAAATCCTACACGCTGCTTCCATTGCCAAAGGTACAATCATACCAGTAAATCTTGTCCAAATGCAGCCAAGTGCGCCACCTGTGGCAGGGACGCTCATGAGGGTGAATGTCTACCTCCATCCCCTCGCTGCATTAATTGCATGGGTGACCATGCTGCTTCTTCACGGGACTGCCCCGTTTATAAAGAAGAGCGGGTCATCCAAGAGATTCGCGTGAAGGAGAAGGTCTCGACCTATACCGCTCGGAAGTTATTAGCTAGTAGGAAGCCCGCAGTACTCCCGTCAGGTACTTTCAGCCAGGTCCTCGCCTCCCCTCGACCACCTAAGGAGGTGGGCATTCAGACTTGCGATTTAACGTTCAGTGACACTGTCGTCAGATCGGCTAGCCCGAAAATTGCTCGTTCCACCACTCCGATGCCTTCTACCCGTGCTACACTGAATTCGTCGACCAGTTCACACACATCCCGGGCACCCAAATCTGCTGCCCGGAGTTCAAAAAGGGAACCCGTCCGCGAAGATTTTCTCAAGGCTCCGACTTCTCAATCGTCAACCGCTTCTTCAACCCGTCATGCTTCTAAGAAGGCTTCCAAAAAAGAACAGCCCCAACCTTCCCCGCCGCGGCGTGACTCGTCGGTCGCGCCATCCAACAGTTGCCGGCCTCGGCCGTCTTCTGTTTCACCGGGACGCTCCGTTTGCCGGGCACCCGGCCGTCTACCGGCGGTGGAAGCTGCCCCTCCTGATCAACTCCGGGAGGTGGCAGACGCGTCGATCGAACCAATGGAACATGACCCTTTGCCACTAGATGGCGATAGCAGTGCTACCTCGAAATCCGGTCCTCAGGGGCCGTCGAGGTGACCCCGCTTGCTAGTTGGTTTTTATCCTTATTTCTTTTTTCATTTTTATCATGGCACTCCTTCAATGGAACATTCGAGGCATTCGTTCCAATCGGGAGGAGTTAAAACTGCTCCTTCGGTTGCACTGCCCGCTGATCGTCTGTCTTCAAGAAACTAAGTTGCGTCCACGTGATCGTGCAGACTTTCCACACTACACCTCTGTGCGGTTCGACCTGCCACCCGTGGAAGGTGTCCCAGCCCATGGAGGGGTTCTGATGCTCCTTCGAGACGACGTCTATTTCCATCCCATTTCCTTGCACACTCACCTACAGGCAGTTGCCGTCCGCATCACCTTATCCACATTTACCTTCTCCCTCTGTAATATATATTCGCCATCGTCATCTGCCCTTACTAGGGCAGATGTGCTAAACCTTGTTGACCAGCTCCCTTCACCTTTCGTGTTGGTAGGCGACTTTAATGCCCACCACCCCCTATGGGGCTCTCCGGCACCTTGTCCGAGAGGCTCCCTTTTGGTGGACATTCTCCACCACCTCGATCTTGTCTGCCTCAACACCGGTGCACCGACCTTCCTTTCTGACACAACACACACTTATTCCCATATAGACCTCGCAATATGCACTCCGCAGCTTGCCGGTCGGTTTGAGTGGTACGCACTTTCTGACACGTACTCGAGTGACCATTTCCCTTGTATCATCCACTTCCTACATCATTCCCCATCTCCACGTCCCACCAGTTGGAACATTTGTAAAGCCGACTGGGGGCTTTATTCTTCCATGGCTGTTTTTCACAATCAGCATTTTCCCAACTGTGACAGTCAGGTCGAATACCTCACAGAGGTTATTCTCACTGCTGCTGAACGTTCCATACCTCGTACATCCTCTTCTCCACATCGTGTCCAGGTCCCTTGGTGGACTGCAGCCTGCCGCGACGCGCTTCGAGCCCGGCGCCGTGCTTTACGCACCTTTCGCCACCACCCAACTTTGGAGAATTGCATCAATTACAAACGTATGAGAGCGCAGTGCCGTCGTATCATAAACGACAGCAAGAAAGCTTGCTGGACTGCTTTTACTAGTTCTTTTAACCGTTTTACTCCCTCCACTGCTGTCTGGGGTGGCCTACGCCGTTTGTCCGGCATCAAGGTCCACTCCCCGATTCCTGGCCTGACCGTGGAGAACGCGGTCCTCGTGGACCCAGCTGATGTTTCAAACGCATTGGGTCGTTTCTTTGCGGAGGTTTCGAGCTCTGCCCATTACCACCCTGCCTTTCTCCCTCGCAAACAGGTAGAGGAGGCACGGCCGCCTTCTTTCCGCTCTTTTAATCGTGAAAATTATAACGTCGCCTTCACCATGCAGGAGCTAGATCGTGCTCTCGCCCTGTCCCGGTCTTCTGCTCCCGGGCCCGATTCCATTCATATTGAGATGCTGAAGAACCTCTCTCCTGCGGGCAAGTGCTTTCTTCTTAGTACCTACAATCGCATATGGACTGAAGGTCATGTTCCCACAAGTTGGCGTGAAGCCATTGTTGTCCCCATCCCCAAACCAGGGAAGGACAAACACCTTCCTTCCAGTTATCGCCCCATTTCTCTGACGAGCTGCGTCTGTAAGGTGATGGAACGCATGGTTAACGCTCGGTTGGTCTGGCTCCTCGAATCTCGCCGCCTCCTGCCTAATATCCAATGCGGTTTTTGTCGACACCGCTCTGCTGCTGACCACCTCGTTACGTTGTCGACCTTCATTATGAACAACTTTCTAAAGAAGCGTCAAACAGTAGCAGTGTTCTTCGACTTGGAGAAGGCATACGATACCTGTTGGAGAGCGGGCATTCTCCGCACATTGCACACATGGGGCCTTCGGGGCCGCCTTCCTCTTTTCATTCAAGCGTTTTTGGCGGATCGCAAGTTCCGGGTACGGGTGGGCTCTGTTTTGTCAGATGCCTTTTGCCAGGAGAATGGGGTACCACAGGGCTCCGTCTTGAGTGTGGCGCTCTTTGCCATTGCAATCAATCCGATCGTAGATTGCCTTTCAGCCGACGTCTCCGGATCTCTTTTTGTTGACGATTTCGCAATTTATTGTAGCGCCCAGCGGACGTGTCTCTTGGAGCGTTCTCTCCAACGCTGTCTTGACCGTCTATATTCCTGGAGCATCGCAAACCGCTTCCGATTCTCCACTGAGAAAACTGTGTGTATCAATTTCTGGAGATACAAGGAATTTCTTCCACCTTCTCTACGTCTCGGCCCTGTTGCTCTCCCTTTCGTGGAGACTACAAAATTCTTGGGACTCATGTTGGATCGGAAACTTTGCTGGTCCACACATGTGTCCTACCTGGCTGCCCGTTGTGCCCGATCCCTTAACGTTCTTCGTGTCCTCAGTGGCACGTCATGGGGAGCGGATCGTACCGTCCTGCTTCACCTTTACCAGGCCATTGTTCAGTCGAAGCTCGACTATGGAAGCCTTGTATACTCTTCAGCACGGCCGTTGATTCTCCGCCGTCTCAACTCCATCCACCATCGTGGATTACGTCTGGCGACCGGTGCATTTTATACCAGCCCTGTTGAAAGTCTGTATGCCGAGGCTGCTGTATTACCCTTGACCACTCGACGTGACATACTCTTGTGTCGGTACGCATGCCGCCTACGGTCGATGCCCAACCATCCATCTTACAGATTATTTTTTGACGACTCACTCGATCGCCAATATCAGTTGTCTGCGATTGCCTTGCTTCCACCGGGAGTTCGGTTTCGCCGCCTGCTACAGCGGCTCGATTTTACCCTTCCTTCCACCCTTCGGTTGAGCGAAAGCCCATTGCCACCGTGGCATCAGGCCCAGGTTCACACACACCTCGAACTTAGTTCGCTCCCCAAGGAGAGCACCCCGGATTTAGTATTCCGCTCGAGGCTTGTCGAACTCCGTTCGCGGTTCGATAATGCCGTATTTATTTACACTGATGGTTCCAAGAGCACTGCCGGTGTCGGATCTGCCTTCGTCGTCGGGGACAACCGTTTCCAATACAAGCTCCCTGACCGGTGCTCGAACTTCACGGCTGAGCTTTTTGCCCTCCACCAGGCCGTTTTGTATACCTGCCGCCACCGCCACCCTTTCTATGCCATATGTTCTGACTCCCTTAGTGCCCTGCAGAGTCTTAAGGACCCTTTCTCGAACCATCCTCTCGTGTATCGGATCCAACGCTCCCTCCAGTTGCTGGCGGATGACAGCTGTCACGTTTCTTTCCTGTGGGTCCCTGGCCATGTGGGTGTGCCCGGGAATGAGGCCGCCGACACAGCAGCCAAGGCAGCAGCTCTTTTGCCTCGCATGGCTACCTTTTGCGTCCCATCGGACGATGTTCAACGGGCTCTTCGCCGGAGTATCGTGTCGCAATGGCACAGTGTGTGGCTTTCACTGTACAACAATAAATTGCGAACTGTCAAACCGATCCCGACCGCTTGGAGGACATCCTCACGCCCCTCTCGGCGGGAGGAGGTCATCCTGGCTCGGTTGCGGATCGGTCACTGCCGTTTCAGCCACCGTCACTTGCTATCCGCCGAACCTGCACCGCTATGCTCCTGCGGTGAACTGCTGACAGTGCGACATGTTTTACTGACTTGTGTTAATTTTAATCATCTCCGTGTAGCCCTTCACTTTCCGTCTACTCTGGAGGAAATTTTAGCTGATGACACACGAGCAGCTGCTCGAGTTTTGCGTTTTATCAACTTGGCCAACTTATCCAAGGATATTTAACTCTTTTAATTGTCTTTTATCTTTCGTTTTTAGCCTCTTGTTGATGTTCTGACAGTCTACATTTTTTTAGATCATAGCGAATCTATGTTCTTGGCTGGGCGCTAATGACCATAGAAGTTGTGCGCCCTAAAACCACAAAAAAAAAAAAAAAAAAAAAGTTTGTCATGGAAAAGTTTGTCAGTGAAAAGAGTTGCCTGGTTGAATGAATCATGTTTCTAGTTAAGCAGAGCGCAATGATTCTTGGAGTGGATCATAATTCAAATAAACAGCTGCTTGCTAAAGGCTGGTGATGAAATATCGTGCCGTGGGAAAATTCAAATGGTTTTCTATGTGACATGTGGCAGTAACTAAAGGCACCATGACATCATTGGACTAATGCTGTTGGTACATGGACCACACGTTAGAAAACATGCTGAGTTTGCTGTGTTGCTGAATGCTCTGAAACCACTACCTGTGGCTTAATGTAGTACATGCAATCACAACATGCTCCAGTGGCAGATGTCAGCTGCCAAATCTCATTGTTCACGGAATGGGGAAAGGGTTGGAATGATTTCTTTAGCTTTATTAATATGCATGCTTTTATTCCCATGCTTATGCTACTCAAGTTTTCTGCCTGTTGTATACATTAGTAATGTCAATAACCATGAACATTTCATCAGGGTAAAATGAAAGTTGCTGCTCAAGTCATTAAAAACAGTGACTTATAAAAGAAGCATTACGAATTTTGTGCCGTAACTTTTCAGTTGGCCTCCACGTAATGCACCATTCTCACGTTTTACTAAAATCCTAAGCTCAGTCTTGCTGTTTGCATTCAGTAGCACCTCTTTAGAAAATGTTAAATACAATACTTGAAAGAAAGTGCTAAATATTTTTCTGCAAGTAAGATGTAAGCTATTCTCTAGATAAATCCAGTTGAAAAAAAAAACACTATTCAGGTGCACTTATATTTACATCACAAATAACATTATACAAAATACTTAGTTAATTAAAAATGTGTTGGAACCTATTAGAAAGTATGAAGATGAGAAAAAAAAAAATGATAGACTGAGACAAAAACCAATAGCACATACAATGTTTGGTTTGTGTGTCGCTGCCTCACCTCATTATGCTAAGGAAGTCAAGCATGACCTTCATTCCCATCTGGCTTGTTACTGACTGCTTATCACATATACAGTAGAACCTCTTTTTTACGCTTTTCAGGGGACTTCAGTGAAATGGTGTAAAATGCAGGAAATAATGTTTTAAATGGTAAAATATGCTTACTGGATCAGCCTTGCATTTTCGTAGTTTGTGTGATATATGTACATAAAAGACATCTAAATACTCGCCAGGGAGTTGATTATACAATAAAGGTTATCCAAATTTTTACTATTTTAAGCGCCAGGCAAAACTGGTATTTTTATGGGAAGCAGAAATTTTTTACGTAATTTCCTTCATTATAATCAAGGACGCCACTGCTGGGCCATAACACATCTTCAAAATTACCTGAACCGCTTCAATAAATATCATTTGGACACCACTTCCAGGCTATGTAACACATCTTCAAAATTACTGCCTTTTACCGGAATTAATTATTTACATAGTAAAACTTCTACAGTTCCGTTCTTTTTGTATTTTTCGATGTTTCACACGACAATATTAGAGAATTTATTCGCGTTCTCGAGTACAAAATCTGCATAAGTATTTTTGTTACGTTTGCATAGGATCGGCATCTCTCACTATTATCGCTTTTTTGAGGTTGTGGGTATTATGATACCCAACTTTATCTGTCAAAGTTCTTTATTAATCAGAAATATGTATCACAAAAACAACGCAACTATTTACTCTCAGTTCAACAAAGCAACTGATTGTTTGAGTACACGCCAGCCGCTCTGGCAAAGAAGCTAGCGGAAAGACGAACTATACCACCACAAATCAGCGTTATTCTCTCGTTGACAAACTGTTCTGTTTGTCTGAGTACATGCCAGGCGCTCTGCCAAAGAAGTGGGTGAAAAGAAGAACTACATTGCCACAAATCGGCGTGTCTGTCAACGACGAAATGCAAAATATAGTTTGAATAAAAGCAAAGTGTCAAACTTGAATGCGAATATTTTTTAAACGCTATACTTTAATGGGAAAGCCATGCTAGTGTCAATTTATGTACATTACGTCATTTTTCTTCACGCACACGCTTTAAAAAAGTGTAAAACGAGGGAAAAGCGTAACTGTATTAATGCAAAAACGAGGGCGAATTAACGTTGTAAACATAGGAAATTTGACGGGACCAACAAAAAACGGTGTAAATGGCGGGAAAACGTAAAAACCGAGAATATAAAAACAAGGTTTTACTGTATGTTGTCAGTTGGCATTTAGTTAACAACAACAAATCCTTTCAATAACAAATTGTTCTGGTGAATCTTCAATATGACAATGCCTTGAAATGGCAAACATTCATGACATGAAACTTCTTTAGCCACCAGTAAAAAGTTTCCCCATCAGATTACTACAACAAATAAAGTCGTATCCATAATGATAAGTTTTGAGAATACTCGTTTTGCTCATTTGCCTTGCTTTGCTTTGAAATGGCATATATTCATAAGACCTAAGTTACAAATACAAAACCCTCTGAATACATACTTCTAATTATGGCTAATATGGTGCCTCTGACTTTGTACTGAAAGGGATACCCTGCATGTGACACAGGCGGCTTTGTCCCATCTCATTGGTAAACATTCAAAGGCATTTGACATTGTTAATATTGCTTTGCAACTTTGAAAAGACTACCCAATGTGACTTCCTTACTGTTGCATCATAAATATGGCGTGTTAAACATTCACATTCAAATCCTTGCTCTGTATGTGACAGTGTGGATTTATTTGTTATATTAAACCTATTAAACCATATGATTTGAGTGTCATGCCATTTCCAAGTACCACAATGTATTAATGGGGAACGGAGGAGTGGGAAGGGGGAGATCAGATTTCTTGTCATAAAATACATTTAGCCTCTGTGTGTGTGTGTGTGTGTGTGTGTGTGTGTGTGTGTGTGTGTGTGTGTCGTGAACATAAGAGAACATGTCTTAATGTATATGGCAGAAATGGAACACTCATTTGATGTAAGTAAAGACTGTGCCCAAAGCTACTGGAAGGATTATGTACTATTGCTGATTTTTAGTGATCAGATGATTTTTATTGCAGGTGAATTGGCCTGACTGATGTATCCTGATGGATTGTGCAATATCTTTCTAAGTAATTCAAATGGATCTTCATTCAACAATATAATGACAGTTGACAACTCACCGCAAATACGTAATGACCAGCTGCAACATTCACACAGAAAAGACACACACATACAACATTTACGCTATCGGCCATAGCCTTTTTCAGAATAAATAAATAAAAAACATTCACGCAATCACATAGGCACACTTCACAGTTACACAACCATCATCTACAGCTGCTACAATCTGAATTTGGAGTGTGGCAGCCAGAGATGACATTATGTGACTATGAAGTGTGCCTGTATGATTGAGTGAATGTTCTTTATTCTGAAGGCCACAGTCGATAGCTTAAGTGTTGTATGTGTGTGTCTTTTTTATGTGCCTGTCACAGCTGGTTGTTAATGACTCTGCGGTGAGTTGTTAATTTCCCTTATGTTTTGAATTCCTACCTGGAGTTTCCATTATTGGATCTTTGTTCAATCGTCCGTTTCTTTTGTTTCTGTGGTTTCAGTTACTGTTAAGAAAAATTAATTGAATATTTTGCGCAATTGTTTTATTCTCTCTCTCTCTCTCTCTCTCTCTCTCTCTCTCTCTCTCTCTCTCTCTCTCTCTCTCTCTCTCTCTCCAATAGAGGAATATAATTTGCCTAACTGGATGTATTCCTTACATTTCTTACAGTGCTCAAAGTTGCCTTTTCTTCTAAATCTTGCAGTTGGAACTATTTTGTACATTGTGCATGCATTTAACTTTAATGATGATACATGAAAGAATTTTGCAGTCCTGCTTGTAGTGCAACTTGTAGTTTTGATTAGATCTGCTGGGCTTTCTTTTTTAATGTAACTCACTTCTATGCTCTCCGCATGAGCACTCCGACACTGTGGCATGTCACCTCTGTCCTTTGAACAGTGAATAGTGCTGCTTGTTTGTAAAGGCCAAATAAGTTAATAGTGGTTCCAGTACTGAGCTCTCACATTTGGTAGACATTTGATCAAATCTCTGTTTGGTGACCTTCTCTTTCTCTTTTCCAAAGGTTTTCTTAAACTGAAGAAGGTAAATGACTCCACTTTGAAAGAGGAATGGCTGTTTTAACTCTCCGTCTTTGTTCTGCCTTACTTTTTTAATACATTTATTTTTCTCTCTGATATTTTATATCCTGTTAATGACAAAGCATTAGAAAACTGGAAAAGAAAATGTAAGATATTTATATATATTCATTACAATTTGCTGGTGACTAGCTAATTTTGGCACAAGATAAGAGGCATAGAGTACATTACAAGGAAATTGATAGAAAAGAATAAAAATGAGCCCTTCAGGTCAATAAGAATAAAACACAATATGTGGTAATAGGAGAGGCAAATCAAATTTAAACACTGGGAGAAGTAATGGGAACTTTTAAAGACACCAAAGAGTATTACCGTATATACTCGGAGTAATCCACGCACCCCAAATTTTGATGAGGGAGTAAATTAAATAATAATAATAATAAATAAATAAATTATGCGGATTTGTGTAGATCAGGATATCATCTGTCAGCTTTGAAAAAGCACTTGAGGGCAACCATCTTCGGATGTCATATCTATTAAATTTCAAAACAACACATAATTATCAAAACAATTGGCGCCGCACTGATTGTGTGTGTGTGTGGGGGGGGGGGGGGGGGGGCGGCAGGGTTTTCATATCCAGAGAGTGCGAATCTCGCACCAACGCCATAAAATTCTCTTGTTTAACTACTAAATGTTCTCATACAAACTGAAAATATTTCATTTGTAACATATTACTGTGAAAACATACTCACAGTAACACACACTGAAATGAATGCTTATAGAATCTGAACCATTAATAAATAAATGGAGCTGAGCCTGGTATTACACGGACATATATCTTTGTCAAAGACTATATGTTTACATATTTACATCAAATATATTTGATAGTGTAATAGGGAGCTTCAACATGCATGTATTTTTCATCAAATGTAGCACCTTATATTTGATTATAAAGTTGCTTGTCTTCTTTCCGCTGCAATGCAAAATGTATCCACTCTGAGCTCTAGCATTGCTGCTGCTAATTGATGTGTGCATGTGTTTGAACTTAGCTGCAATGCCATAATTAGCATTTAAACCCAGTAGCAAAAATGCGCTGTAACCCTGTTTTCTCCAGATATAGTCTTTGTCACGTGCCAATACTGGTGTGGGTAATATGGTGGTACTGAACCGAATAATACCCAACTTACGTAGGTAACATACTTTATTACTCAGAAAGATGGTACCACAAACTAGTCATTATTACATCAACAATGGAACTGTTCGTATGCGTCAGCCGTGGTGGCAAAGAAACTGCTGGAAAGATACGTTACTGCACTACACTTTTGACCGGCTAGTAGCGAACAATAAAAAATTATTATTCTCCGCTATACAGAAATATGATGACCATAATACTCCTTTTTAACGCCATGATGAAGATTTATGTCTAAGAAATATTCCGAATATTTGATAAAATTTCTTTGTCAAAGATTTGATCGATAATGTTACCGTGTAATACCGGCCTAAATGGATCTGTTTTTTAAAGCTGAGTAATAACTGCCTAGTTTGTTTCGTTGTTGCAGATGGAGTAATGCCAACCTAAATTCGAGTAATCTGTGCACCCCAGTTTTTTGTGATAAATTCGGGAAATAATGTGTGCGGATTACTCGAGTATGTATGGTAATATCCAGGAGTCAATATCACACAAGATGGCATGCAAGACAAAGAATTTAAATTTCCCAGCATTGATTCTTGAATTACTGTTGGAACAAAACTATTATTTTTTGGGCTGATTAGGAAGGAAACAAAGAAAAATATTCAACACAATTATTAAAAGAATCATGATATATAGATCAGAAGTATGGACAGTAAAATCACTAGTAGTAAAAATAATGATAGCAACTGAGATGGTCTTTTGGTGGCAATCCACAGGGATAGTTAGGCAAGAAAAAAAATCGGAAATGACATATTCAGGGAAAAATGGACACTAGAAATTTCGTTGCAAATTTTATAGAAGAAAAACAACTCTTGTGGTATGAAATCAACAATATTGTCATGTTGAAATGGAAGCAGGCTTAAATTAGAGGGCAGGGTTATCAACTGAACACAGCACTTATACTGAAAGCAGGTTTATTGCAAACTTAACATACACACAGCACCAACTGTCTCTCAGGCAGAGTGCTCAGCTATTTATACACAGACAGAATGTACCAGAAATTAGAAGAATAGTTAACATAATAAACGTGTAGAAATTACAAGTTAATATAAGAAACATGTAGAATATTCAGGAAGTGATAATTATAAAGAAAGAAATTTTTTCCGGTGGACGACCAAGGACTTTCCGAAGGTTCAATAATGTCGTCGTGCAACATCTTCTCAACTTCCTCCTGAATTACCCATCTCTCAGCTGGCAACACTATACGAACACTGGCTAATTGGTGGACGATCCCCAGTATTGATACGGTGCCTGATCGTGGGCCGTTTTATCTGACTTTTCCCTGCTGGGGTGTGAATGCACAGGAAAATTGCATAGTATAGCTAACACCCAATGGCGTTGTTCCTTGGTCAGTCTGGGGCCTATTGGCAGTTCCACGGTTGTTTTTCCAGCGTGTTGTCTGTACTAATAGCAGAGCATGGGTCGTCATTGATGACGTTGAGCTCACTGTCCTGTATTGGTTCAGCTGTCCCAATACACATTCCTTTGGGGATAAGTTATGACTGCTCGTGACCCTTGGTGATCCGAATCTCTCCTCGACCACCGGTAATGCTAATGATAGCTGCTGGTATGTAAAATTCTTTGGTGAGCCTAATAAACTTTTTACTATTGACACGCACTTCAGAGTTTAACCTGTCATCTGTGTTTGTGACTGGAACTCTTCTCATTCATTGTCAATGGTGGGATCGTCACATTGTCAATGGCAAATAACTTCCCAGAAAACTCTGTATTACACGTACCCTTCAGAATGACTTCAATTTGCAGGTCAGATCTTCCAAGGTCAATGATAGCTTGGGATGTCTGAAGGAAGTCCCATCCGAGGATGACATTGACTATATTCTGTTAAAACGACATATTCAAACGGCTGGGTCCTGTTGTTGATGGTTATTCTTGTGACACAAGTTCCTGCTGGATGGACATACTTTCCTTTTGTGACCTTCATCACAGTTGCCACTGTATCACAGAACATTATCTTCTATAGTGTGCGGCAGTAATTATCCGACAGTACAGACGAAGAAGCTCCTGAATCAACCAGTGCCCAGACAGGTTGGCCGTCAATTATGACATTGACAAGATTTCCCGACATCTTAGCGACTGTCGTCCAGCCTCACATACGTAGATGGTCGCCTCATTTAGTTTTCCTGGGTGCGGCAGCTAGGGGAGCAGCTGGTACCTCTGTACGGCGACGGTGAGCGGCAGCGGCGCATTGGGGAGCGACCTTGACCAGGGTAGGGCAATGGGCTTCGTCCCATAGGTGACTGAACTTGTCGCAGTTTACTGTCTGGGATAGAACTGCTCTGATGGCTGGCGTCTTGCAGCAAAATAATCGTCAAATACTCGCCTGCTCTCTCTGCATTAGCATTTGACATGTCCAGGGCGCCCACAGTGGAAACACAGTGGTGTGCTGTCTTCTGTCCTACAGACGTCTGTTTTTCTGTGGAGTGTCATAGTTGCTGGGGGAGTTGATTGTGGCTGCGTTAGCCGGTTCATAGGCTGCAGTTTGTCATAGCAGGATGGCGCCATTCTTCACATCGGGTGCGATTGGCGGGGCATACAGGAGCTGATGTCTGAAATACTTCTTCCTCAGCAGCGTCGGGTCCCTTGTGACTTACAAGGTTTACATTCATGGCCATATCTGATTCTTGCTTGGTCTAATACTCCCAGCTGCTATAAACTGTTGTAATTCTTCTCTTACAATTTCTCGTATGAGAGCAGCAGTCATGTAGGTCTTCCACAATGGCCATTGGGACTACATTGGTGAGCCTGCCATATTTTTTTCATCCAACACTCTTTTGTTGCATCTCTTCAATACGCTGGCACCACTTGATGAACTCTTCCGTTGTAGCGACGTCTTTTATCAGAAGGGTTTGGTACATGCCTTCTGAAATACCCTTCATCAGGTGCATGATTTTGTCGGCCTCTGTCATAGTCAATCCGAATATGTTACACAGGGCCAAAACATTCTGTATGTATGACTGTGTCAGCTCACCATGTCGTTGGGTCCGGTTCTTCAGTTGTTCTTCCGCCGATCGGATTTGTTGCTGGCAGTCTCCATCTTCTTCAGTTCTGTCTGGAACGTTACCTAGTCATTCAGCTTCTCTTTGTTGTTTTCAAATCATTGCTGGGCTGTTCCGTCCAGGTAGAAATAAACATTAAACAAGCACATTGTATGATCCCACCAGTTGTACTTGGCGACTTGGTCAAACCCTTTTAGGCATTTGTTGGGATCCTGTCCAGTGTCTCCAGAGAACACCGATGGGTGTCTGATGTGCAGCTGGCTTACTGCTGCTGATGTGTCCATGGTTCTCCTGATAATATGGACTTTCGGAAGGATTTACTCGGTATATCCCTTGTATTCCGGTTCTAGTCGGTGTAAGCGACGGCTTTTACGTTGCCTAATCGGAGCCATGGTGATGCAGCTGTTGCACAGGATACCCGGCACCTCCACCAAATAATGTCGCGTTGAAATTGAAGCAGGCTTGACTTTGATGGCAGGGTTATCAACTGAACAAAGCACTTATACTGAAAGCAGGTTTATTGCAAACTTAACATACACGCAGCACCAACTGCCTCTCCGGCAAAGTGCTCTGCTATTTATACAAGGAAAGACTGTACCAGAAATTAGAAGAATACTTAACATAAGAAACGTGTAGAAATTACAAGTGAACATAAGAAACATGTGTAATATTCGGGAAATGAAATAAATTTTTGCTGGTGGACGGGATTGAACCGACGACCTTCAGCACCACAATCGGTGATTCTATCCATTGCGCCACACTGGCAGTTGGTTAACTTGGAGTCTCGTGGCAATATTTTTGGAAGGATAGATTGCTACTCACCACAGGCATACAAGTGGTGTCTTGACAGACAGGGAGGAAGGGAAGGGAAGAGAGTGGAATGTGTGACAGAACTGATTAAGTACACGAGGAGAGATTGTAGACAGGGTGGGGAAGGGAGGGGGGCTGGTGGAGGCAGGAACTAGTGAAGGTTTAGGCCTGGGGATTGCGGGAGTGTAAGATATATTGTAGTGAGAGTTCCACCTTCACAGTATAGAGAAATAGGTGTTTGTGGGGAGGATCTATATGCCACGGGCTGGGTGGAAAATAATTTTATGTATACCAAAAGACAGAGAAAAATCTGGCCACAATAATATAAAATCAGCCTGGAAGTAAAATTCTTTAATTTCACTTATTGTGTAAGATGATAAGTGTTGGGTAATTCCAGATACTTTATGGTAAAGTGGAAATGCTTTGCCATCAGATGACTTCAGGGCCTTTTTCGAACTCACATCATCACCATGTCATACTTCAAAAAGCAAGACAGTTTTTTTTCCCCTAAGTGGGCTGTATTTACTTATAGTTATTAATGGGAGTTCATCTCTTGTTCCTTAGAAAATGAATCACACTTCATTATTTTAACAATGTGGACTTGTGAAGCACAACCACCATCTTTAAAAACTGAAGCCAGCTCTTAGAGGTAGATATAGGCCATGAAGATGGTACACTGAGCTATAGACAGGTATGGTGAAAACATAGTCACTATCATAAAACTTGCTTTTTGTCAGAGCATCATCAGAAGAAGACACTCGCATTCATACAATCATTCAGACACAACTTGAACACATGACAAATTCCGAAGTGTCGTGTAAAACATGAGAGCAGTCAGGAATGGGGAGGCATGTGTAGGGGTGAGACATCGACATTTCCTACATTCTGGCAATAGATGGATGGTTGTGAAAAGCAGCTTTCGAAGGTTGTGGTTTTAGAGAATTCAGAAAACTTGTCTGCCCCTCACTAACACTTGCAAGGAAATTAGCAAAGACATTTTGTATGGGTGAAGTCTGTTGCAAGTCGCTTACTAATCTCTGTTTCAAATGTCATATGAATAATTCTGGGTATTTTTTGTCAGTGACTGCTGTGGCAGTTTTGCTGCCATTTCATTGTTTATGATGTCATCTCTCCTGAACTGTGCATCTTACAGTGACCAAATGGCGCTACTGTCAGCAGCAGACTGAGGGCTACATACCACTGTAACTGCAAATGGGTGGCAGTGTGTGATCAAGAAGAAACATAAGTCTTTACATACCCACACTTGCCGTTTGTGTGATGTAATATTGAGGAATTTATTTTTACCAACTCATCTGCATTAATTTAGTTTCTTTTACATTTAAAGCTACTCACCATTCATTACACCAGTTAGAAATTGTTTCAAAATCATCTTGTATCTTTCTACACTTCCTGTAGACCACATCATCATTGGCAAACGACTGCAGGTTGGTACTCAGCCTGAGCCTTTAACAAATCTAAGAACCTGTCCCTTATGCTTCTCCAGAGAGTAGCAGCAGGAAATGACAGTTTTGTGAATGATTTTCTGACTAAGGCTAATGGCCAATAGCTTAAGCGGTGTGTGTGTGTGTGTGTGTGTGTGTGTGTGTGTGTGCAGTTTTTCATACATCTTTGCAACGAGTGGTAAACTATCATTATATTGTAGATTATTTGTATATGTGAACAAAAACTGAGAGCTCAAAAACTGGTTTTTTTTTCACATTTTGACAATATTAGACCCTGAAATAAAGTGAGGTGGAGCAGTGGTAGTCACACTGGACTCCTATTTGAGGGGAAGGGGGGGGACCAAGGTACAAATCTGCATTGGACCGTATAGTTTTAAGCTTTCCATGATTTCTGTAATTGCTCCAGGCAAATGTTGGGATGGTTCCTTTGAAAGAGCAGTCATTTTTCATTCCTGTCCTTGTCAAAAAGAATCTGAGCTTATGCACAATTTCCAATTACCGCATTGTCAATGGGATATTAAAACCCGATGTTCCATTAAACAATGAACTCCTATTTACGCAAAAATGTGGGGTTATCATTGCTGTCTGATGATATGGATTTAGTTTTATGTTGATTTTCCTTCTCATCAGGTGAATACGGGATCATTATAATGAAAATATCAGTTTAGCATTTTGTTTACCATTTGTTGCACTCTGCACCAATTTATACATGCTATTCAAATTAAAATAATACATATATAACAACACAAAGTCCAGTTTGGAATTAATAATATAGTAATAAGGACACTTTACAACTCACCGCGAAGAAGTGGCGACGAGCTGCGACAGGCGCATACAAAAGACACACACATACAACACTTTCAGCTATCAGCCATGGCCTTCTGCAGAAATAAGAACATTCGCACAGGCACACAACACAAATCATACAACCATCACCTCCGGCTGCCGCATTTTGAATCATGCCCTGCGGCGAGTAAATCGGTGATGGGAGGGGAGGGGAGAGGGGATAGGAAGGTTACATCACAGTGGTGGGGATGGGTTAGATGGGAATAACGAGATGCAGCTTAAGAATGGATTGGGATGGTGTGTGAGGGGAGAAAGATAAAATAAACAAAATAAATACAGATTTAAATAAAAATCCTTTTTTACCACACCTTACAAATCCTACCTCTCTATCCTAAACCTATCCTACTTTGAGTGGTGCGTGAATGTGCGTGCGTGCATGGGCGACCGTGTGTGCGTGTGTGTGTGTGTGTGTGTGTGTGTGTGTGTGTGTGTGTGTGTGTGCATGTGCACGCGCGTGTGTGCGTGTGCGCGCGCAGTTTACAACTCACCGCAAAGATGTGGCGACGAGCTGCGACAGGTACATACGAAAGACACACACATTCAACACTTTCAGCTATCAGCCTTCTTCAGAAAATAGAACATTCACGCAATCTCACAGGCACACAACAGTCATACAACCATCATCTCCGGCTGCCACACTTCGAATCACGCTCTGTGGCGTGAAAATAGAGGAGAGGAGAGGGCAGTGGCGTAGCTACAACACCAAGGGCCCCGGGGCAAAAATGACGTTGGGCCCCTCTCTAAACTGAAACTATACCACAGGCGGCGACTTTTGAAAATCTTGGGGTATGCTCAATGGCGTTTCGAATAGGGGGGAGACGGTTGCCGACCTGCAGCCCCTCCCCCCTCCCGACAGGTATTTCTAAAAAAAAAATCTTTATTATATTTTTCCAATTCCAGGTACAAAGGTAAAGTAATAATTTTGTTTTATTTTAGTAATATTTCTTCTTTTTTGCTTCATCTGGTGTTAACTTAGGACCATTTTAATCTCTGAAAGGAGAAAAGTAATTTTTTAACATACAGTAAAGAAATTAACAGCCATTAATTTCAATTTCACGTTTCAGAACTACTGGGTGGCTTTTGCGACCATTTTAACTGTTTTTTCCTGTTGTAGTAACTACTGAAATCATTTTCAGAGTTTTCGTCTTCTGAGACATGCATATCAGATAATGATGTGCCTGTATTGTGAATACTGTGTTCATTTTCGCAAAAACTAACATTGAATGGTATTCCTGCCTACTTTCTTCTGCAGATTTATTTTCTATACAGTATTACGAAAATAGTCCATAACCATTTCTGCCGTCATACCATGTCTGTCGATATCAATAGGTTCACAACTCATTGTTACATCACACACCATTTCAGTAAACAGGATGAAAAATGTCACGACTTAACATTAACACGATTCCTTTAAGACAATTGACTTTTAAGAGAATACATAAACGTTAAATTAGTAATATAGCCATTTTCATCGTATTGTATCAAACCCACTTCATTTTATAGTTATTTGGTACAATAATTAAAGGTTACCGCCTTCAGTTAACGATATTGAACTTACAAGCAGCATTCCGTTAACATTCGGACTATTTAGAAAATAGTCAACATGAATTTTAATGCCTACGAATTCAATTACCTGTTTGTTTTAGGTAATCTTTTTACAGTGGAGTATTACAAAAGCCAGCTGCCCATCAGTGGAATGAGAGAGTCGAATTTAACTACAATCAAGAAATATAATGCAAAGAAAAAAATCAATACCAAAATTTTCAGTGGGGTATACCAAGCATACCCACTCAAATTTTGGGGTATGCTTGAGCGACGGAGCATACCCGAAATCGGCGCTTATGAACTATACAGATGCAATACTACTTCATCAGGTCCTTACCGCTTATTGGATGACATAAGGCAAACCTACTCTTAAGTAAATTACTGTGTGTCACG
This sequence comes from Locusta migratoria, assembly GCA_026315105.1. Taxonomy (NCBI): domain Eukaryota; kingdom Metazoa; phylum Arthropoda; class Insecta; order Orthoptera; family Acrididae; genus Locusta; species Locusta migratoria. The sequence goes on from CM048745.1 coordinate 599,245,263, forward strand.
CAGCAGATAATATTTAATCGTAGTCTCTAATATTATCATAACTGTGAAAGTTAATTATGCTATCAAGCAGAAACTACTGAGTGGACTTGGATGGAATTTTGGAGAGGGATAGAATTGGACCTGGGTAGGACATACAGATAAAACTATCAGTGAATAGTTTTCGAAGTTGCCCCATACTAGGTGAATGAAGTCACAGGAAGAAGCTAGTAAAAATGAACCACGAAAATATGGCCCCCTGCCGCGAATCAAACCATGAACAGTATTGTCACACACTGCTAGTAATTCAGCAGGTGGCAGGGTGCACATCTTAGCGAACAAGCAATACCTTTTTATATTCTGAGATGGGAATAACTTTTGGATTTCACTTCCTGCGTTTGAAGTGTTCAAGAAGTTAAAAACTCAAATCCTTGATTCAGCAAAAATATTATATACAGTAGAACGTCGATTATCCGAAGTGTAATCGGGGGACATGGATGTTCTGAAAACCGATTATTCGTATATTCGAACTGTACACTTCTATTTGCCAATAAGAAGTACTGTACAGTAAATGTATTCATACAGTATTTGGAGTCGTGCGTTCCTTCACATTGCACGGCGCAACACTTGCAAGGCGCAGCTGTTGCTGCGAGCAGCTTTGATGCTGCAGCTACTGTACTTCTGCTGACTGTAGTGTGCCGATTGTTGTACTCAGCGACTGTCGGCTTGGCCTGTCAGCAGGCCCCACTAGAAGCAATGTTCCGTCACCCTGTGGCCCAGTGCGGCTATTGTGGGCAGCTTAGTTTGACGGGAAGGGGAATTGATGGACGGTAGGGTGGGAAGGTACAAAATAAATAAATAAAAATAAACTATTGTAACTTTTTCCGAACTTTGCTCACGGAGGCCGAGGGGCCCCTTGATCTCGGGGGCCCCGGGGACTGCCCCGCCTAGCCCTATGATAGCTACGCCACTGGGAGAGGGGATATGAAGGTTTCGTCACGGTGGTGGGTATGGGTACAGCATGGCCTAGATGGGAATAATGAAGTGCAGCTTAGGAATGGAGTGTGGAGGTACGTGAGGAGAGAGAAATAAAATAAACAGAATAAATATAAATATAGATTTAAATAAAAAATAAATATAAAAATAAAATGTGTCTGTCTGTCTGTGCGTGCGCGCACCTGTGAGGTAGCGTGAATGTTCTATTTTCTGAAGATGGCTGATAGCTGAAAGTATTGTATGTGTGTGTCTTTTGTATATGCCCGTCGCAGCTCGTCGCCATGTCTTTGCGGTGAGTTGTAAACTGTCCTTATTACTAAAATAATACATAGATTATCCAGAAAAAAGTAATATAGCATTTTTTTCTAATACTTTGTATTACAGTTGTAATTTGGTAAGACCAATACCAAGTGTGTATGAACAGAATATCAACCAAAACTCTGATGTAGTTGTGATAAATGCTGTTGTCCAGGAGAAAGAAACAATCGGGCTGGAAGGTCATTAGAATATATTTTGGGTGTTGACAAAGTTTTAGATTAAGGTAAAAATGAGAGAGAAATAGCTATTCAAGGAGGAATTAATGTCTTAAGATTTTGCTACTCTCCATGTCTTCATTCATATATTAACTCTGTATCATCACTACTAGGTGACATTCTGAAGCAAGAAACTACTTGAAACTACCTGGCAGATTAAAATTGTCTGCCGGAATTGGGACTCGAACCTGGAAACTTTGAAATCCTTTGAAATCATGATGTATTAAAGGAAAAATGTGCAAGTATTTGTGACAAGTAAGGATATTAATGTTGTTGCTGGTCTCAGAACCTGCTAGAAACATGAAGAGAATATAAAAGTGTCTAAAGCAGGACTCAAACCATCGACAAACTCACACTATTCGACACTTGGCTCTTTAACCACAGAATCATGCTGTTAAATGGGCAAATGTCTGCCTCAAGTTCACTACTACCTGCTGATATCTGTATGTGTTTGATGTGCTAGGCAATGACGTTGTGTCAGTAGCACATGCATAAGAATTCCTTAAAATGTGCATAGCCAAATCTGTGATCCTCACCCTGAAGATAGTTTCATGGAGTCTAGACAAGTATTAATGTAACATAACACTGTAGATTTAAGTGTCTTACATTTAAGATTATTATGTTACAGTACTTAATGTTCAAAGAAAAGTAAATCTATTCACCGCAAGTTCACTTGCTCTTGACCTAAGGAACACCTGAAAAGCGTAAATAAGAGTTTTGTCATATAATGCTCCCATTTTAAAATCAGTAGTGTGTTAATTTCACAAAGAGTCTTGGGTTCGAGCCTTGGTCATTCCATCTGTTATATGGGACATCATGTTTCTTACAAGTAGATTAGATGTACTTTTCGTTCCAGTAGATCCGGATTTAGGGAATCCTCTTGGATGTAGAACATGTCAGGTACTGTTCAGGTTTTATCACGGTCATACTGGCAATGTGCTTTTTCTTTATTTGAAAAAATAAATTGTGTATTTTCACAGAATAAGAATAAACCAACAATTGCATCACATGTGCAGAATAATAATAATAATAATAATAATAATAATAATAATTTGCTAGGCAGCATTGACATACATCAGCTGTAATTTATTGGCTAGAGCCTTTATTATTATTTTTTTTAAATATACTGCTATTAAAACATTTATATAAAATTAGAACTTTCCTTTTACATGTCCAGAACGTGTTGGTCCCTATAACATTTTCACATATGAGAGAGAGAGAGAGAGAGAGAGAGAGAGAGAGAGAGAGAGAGAGAGAGAGATCCTGGGGACAACAAACTAAAACAGTACAGACTTCCCCCATGAGCAATCTACACAATAGACACACAGATAAGATTTTCCTGTGGTCCCTAGGGCAGGTGTTACTTTTTACTTCACATCCACTCACATTGTCTTGGATGGCAAGACATAGTACAAAATACATAAAAAAATCTTCTTGACACACACTTGATTAGTGTATTGTTGATGCACAACATTTGTCACAAATTTGACTCTTGTTACTAACTGACTGTCACCAGAAGGTTTGGATGTTGACATTAAGATGCCTCGCCATCCCCCCCACTCAATCCACACAGTTCACCACAAATCTGTGACATCTATATAACTTTAAGATTACACTTCAAATTACTTTATAGGATGTTGTTAGCTCATATTGAGATCACTTTGAATTAGTAATGCTGTGAAAACTACTGATGAGACAATGTTTTCAAGGACAGGGGCTACATAGAAAACAAGAGACATTTGTTTGACTCTTGTTTTAATAGTACAATCTTGACGACTTGTCACTAGTAGTATTCATTTTTTGTAGCACTCAAAGATGTGTTATGCAGGAGGTACATGGGTTTCTGGAATACTCATTTGTGTGCTGCAGCAGAATAGCCATGTGCACTGAAGCACCGTGCCGCAATCCGGGCCGTTTGGGGTTTGAGTCCTCCCTTGGGCATGGGTGTTTCTGTTGTTCTTAGGTTAGTTTAACATAGTTTAACTAGTTTGTAAGCTAGGGACTAATAACGTAGCAGTTAAGTCCCACAGATTCACAAACATTTAACATTTTATTTAGTAATTTGTGCATTTTTTAAGGAACAATATATCATCATAACATTAGCCTGCATGCACAAAAGTTATTTGTATTTTTGCCCTTTATGGTTAAGTCCTTTTTGTAGTTACACCAGCATTATAAATAAAATTTAATGCCAATAATAAGTCTTCAATAATTAACACACTACAATTTTTAATGCTCATTTCAAAAAAATATAACTGGTTTTTGTTGATACGTTAGCATTATTGGGTTTGGTGGTACATATAAATTTTATAGCATGAATAAGTAGTGGTATGCAAGATTTAGTTTTGCTAATTTGTTCTCATTATAGCAACTTTAAGCACCTCCATGTGTTATTATAATTTGATCTAAGCATGTCTGCTTCAGTAACACCATGAGGTGTAACAATAATTGCTGTGGTACTTTCTCGATGAGAAGTATTTTGTTTTCTTTCTTTTTACATGTTTGTGTTAAAAAATGAGGAAGAAAGGTCTGAGCCAATAACTAATTGCATTTTCTTATCACTACATCATTTAAAACTTCATTAATTTGTGGGATTTTTAAATAGTGCAGTTACCAGCTTAATAATGTACTTCGTAGGAATAATGTACTTCATATGCATTATTCATAGTAAAATAACAGTTGCTCATGTTTTCATAAATGTGTGATAAATGTTACTACTCCATGTAACAAATAGCATATAGTTTTTGCTTCTCACCCTATTCCCCCAGCTTGATTTTTTTGTGTTTTTGTGTTGTCCTGCCCTCAGTAGCTGTTGTTGAGCCTTCTCTGGCCGATGAGCAGCGTGCTACCCACACTCTTGAGGTTAGAAATCTTTTTAGTTCACACTAACAAAGCATTAACAAATTTCCCCTACATTTGACTCACCATTTCTTCGCCATATTAACTTTACATTGACCATAGCTTGTTTGATCCAAATAATTTTATTGTTTTAAGGTTTGTATGGATATGTGGTAGTTTTTTTCTCTTATTTTGAGAACAAATAGGTGTATGTTACTGAGCTTTAACAAAATGCTTACAGATAACAAGCTTAAATTAGTGTAGTAATTTTTCAGTATCGCAGCAGGGAACAAATAATTAAAGTTTATTAAATCATTCATATTGAGAACAATTAACAATAATTTGCCCAATAACTAATACTTTACAGTATCTTGTATTATAGCATGCATATTAACAACATGCATTGAGAATGAAAGGTTTCCGTAATGCTGTGTGTGTGTGTGTGTGTGTGTGTGTGTGTGTGTCATGCCATAGGAGATGGAATTGTTTGTAACTGTAAAAAGTGAAGGCCATGTGTACTGAGATATTTAGTTTATATCGGACAATATCGTTTAAAGGCAGTACAGCATACATATATCTATATTATTAACTCTTGTTTTTGTCATTATACTTGGTAAGATGACACAGTAAGCTGCAGACAGGCACAATGAAAGCAAATCACAGAACTTAGTTATCAGTCAAAGCCTTTTTCAGAAAATTAAAAACAAAGAAAGGAAAAAAAAAAGCAATCCGGAGCGAAGGTAAGGATGCACGGGAATAGGACTTGAGCAGCAGTTTGCAATCCATGCGGGAATGGCCGCTCCATCCAAGGTTTCATATAACAGATTGCACCACCTCTCCCGTCGGAGGTTAGTCTTTCCTTGGGTATAGTTGTGAGTGTTGGCCTTAGGTTAACTTAGTGTAAGTGTAGGGTGCAATGAATTTTAGCAGTTTGGCTACTGAGTTACACAAACTTTGAAGTTTTGAAACACTTGGAAGAAAACTTCAGGGACCAGATGTATGGATAAGGCTGTGAGATGCTGCATTGATGGAGGGTGGGAAGTGGAATACAAAATGAGCAGAGAAGGGCAAAAGACTGAAGGTTGTTTTGGCATAGATTGGCTTACAATGAGGGTGAAGGGACCCCTATTGTGAGGAAGTGATAGTATAAGAGGGTAGGTGGAAATTATTATGTGGAGGGTGTGGTTACAGATATGTTAGGGACGAGACAATTTCAGGTTAAGAGGTAAGTATAACTCCCTTCATTACAGTTGAGAAAAGCTAGTGTAGAGGGGGGGGGGGGGGATTCTGATGACCCAGATTTGTGATGCAGTCAATGAAATTGTGTGATGCTCAGCTGTATGTTGTGCCACAGGGTCTTCACTTTTCTCGTGGTCACATTTATGTTGTTGGCACCTATATAAATAGCTGTGTAATAATTGTAGCAGAGCTGGTAAATGAAATGGCTACTTTCACAGTTTGCCCAGCCCCTTGTAGGGTAATATAAGCTGTGATAAGGTTAGAGGGGGAAGTTCTGGGGGGTCGATTGGGCAGGTCTTGCATGACGACTTTGGCAAGGGGTTGGAATTTGCCGAGATACATGTGGATGGTTTGATTACAAATACCACTTTTATATATATAAATAAAAATAGAAAAGAGATGACTTACCAAAAGGACCGGCTCGTCGAGAGAAACAAATAAAAAACAAACAAAATCACACACAAACACACATACAAGCTTTCGCCACCACTGGCAGCTTCTTCAGGAAAAAGAGGGAAAAAGGGGAGGAAAAGGGAAGGATATGGGTTTTAAGGAAGTGGAAAAGGAGTCATTCCAATCCCAGGAGTGGAAGGACTTACCTTAGGGGACAAAGAGGAAGGTAAACAAATACACACACACACTCAGACATATCGAAACGCAAACACACCTAGACAGACATTTGTGACAAGCAAAGAAGTTGGACAGAGATACCAATTGAGGCAGAGGCTCTGTCCACAGAACCAAGGCAAAGATGCTAAAGATAGTGGGTGGGAATTTGAGTTATCTTTAGCATCTTGGCCTTGGTTCTGTGGACAGAGCCTCTGCCTCAATTGGTATCTCTGTCCAACTTCTTTGCTTTTCACAAATGTCTGTCTAGGTGTGTTTGCGTTTCGATATGTCTGAGTGTGTGTGTATTTGTTTACCTTCCTCTTTGTCCCCTAAGGTAAGTCCTTCCACTCCTGGGATTGGAATGACTCCTTTTCCACTTCCTTAAAACCCATATCCTTCCCTTTTCCTCTCCTTTTTCCCTCTTTTTCCTGAAGAAGCTGCCAGTGGTGGCGAAAGCTTGTATGTGTGTTTGTGTGTGATTTTATTTGTTTTTTATTTGTTTCTCTCGACGAGCCGGTCCTTTTGGTAAGTCATCTCTTTTCTATTTTTATTTTTGTTTATCCCACCGGGAAAGTTTCCCTCTATATATATATATATATATATATATATATATATATATATATATATATATATAGCGGTCCTAATGGACAGCTGGTTAGTGGTCCTACCAATATAAAAAGCTGTGCAGTGATTGCAGCAGAGTTCCTAAATAACATGGCTGTTTTCACAAGTGGCCCAGCCTCTGATTGGGTAGGATAAGCCTGTGACAGGTCTGGAATAGGAAGTGCAGGGTGGGTGGATTGGACAGGTCTTGCGATTGGGCCTTCCACAGGAATATCATACCTGCAACAGTGATGTGTAGTTCACAGTGGCTTAGATATGGACAAGGATGTAAAGTAGGATGGGTGAGTAATGAAACATCAAACACATACTCGAGAGAGATCCTTTCCACCCCTCCTAAAGGATGACGAGCACATTCTTGACTTGATAAAGTCTTGGAAGCTCTTTGGTCCATTCTGAAATTGTAATAATTTGTGTTTTATCGGTTCCTTAATTGGTAGAATTTTTTAATTGTGATCACATCTCGTTTTAGTGTGTTTATTTTTTTCACTTAGTAGTGTAGACCACTAGAGCTGTGACAAAGGATAAGGTGGTTCAGAGGTAGCAGTCCAGGACTGTATTAGTGGGTAGGTGGTTCTTGAGGGTGGTTGGAGGATTGAGAATGGGTGGGGATATCTGTAAATGCCTTCGTGAGATTTTCAGCATTCTGGCAAATGGAGTTTTTGTATCTGCAGATGTGCCATCAATGATTGGCCAGGCTGTAGGGGAGGAATGGCTTTAGCCACGGGCATATGCATGACAAACTCCTCTGCCAACTCGTAAATGGGCCATCTAGACAAAACCTTCCTCACCTCTCTCAAAACCTAGATTTGGTACAGGTTCATTGATGATATTTTCACAATTTGGACTTGGCATCAAGACACACTGCAGCTGCTTGTGGGATTTAGTTTATTCTTCAGGGGAGAGAATTGCCATGAATGAGGCCTTTTTCTGCAGACTTTGTAGATTCTATGCCTCAAAGGATCTGGGCTGTTCTTGATGCCAATAGCGTGTGGACAAAATGCTGAAGATTTATGTAGCCTACATTATATTATTTTTATTTTAATGGGAAGTCATACCAATTACAACCTTTGAGGAAGATTATTTTTATGAGAGGTCAAATGAATAACATCCTCAAAGGATGTTCATGATCATCTTATGGGAGGTCAAATAAATATTACTTGCCAAGGAAGATAATTTTTTTTTTCCCCTGTTAAATCTGGTCAGATGAAAAATACCCTCAAAGGACATGCAGCAATTTTCAACGTTTTTACTGTGAATATCGTTTGTCTCATTGTTTCAAAAATTAGGATATTACAAAATGGAATATGTTTAAGAATGTGGAATCTAGAAAAGCCTATAATTGCACAATTCGGAATGAATTAATGTAACAAAATATTACCTGTGCAAGTAAAGAAGGGGGGAAAAAGGCTACAGTGGTACTCAAACTCCTGTCCCCTAGTGTTCATAAACCATCAGCCTATCCACTCATCCAACAAAACATGTGTAAGAGACGGTTAGTTTTAGTAAATCTACCCACATGTGGTGCTTATAAACTGCTTCTACATGCTCAAATAATGTTTACCAAAATAAATGGTATGCGAGTTAAGCTGCTATGAATCTCGGCATATGCTGTTTCCTAATTATTATATTGCTTCTATTTGACAATGTAAACACAAAGCTGGAGCTCTGAAGACTCACTCTTTGTAACTAGGACATGCACAATACTCTGTTCTTGAACTCTAAATTATTCAGTCGGGTAATCTTTTTCCCCCATTGTGCTCAATGGCTGACATTCCTTATTTACTTATTTTTGAAACTTTGGCCCTCATTGTGCCACTCCATACATAATTAACACCAGCTTGAAGGGAGTCTTTCATCAAAATACTAAAGTCTTTTTCCAAAGCTGTTTCACTGAGAAAGACTGCACTGTAGTTCATTCTCTAGATTGTCGCACAGATGACAAAATGGCAGATATCAAAATAGTGTATCGTAGGTCTCTAGAAGAGTGTAGTGTTTCAAAAGATTGGAAAATTGTGCAGGTCATCCCTATTTCCAAGAAGGGATATCAGATGTGCAGAACTATAGGCCTTTATTTCTAATGTCGGTCAGTTGTAGAATTTTGGAACATGTATTATGTTAGAGTATAATAACTTTTCTGAAGACTATAAATTTGCTCTGAAGGAATCAGCATGGGTTTTGAAAAAGGCGATAATTTGAAATCCAGCTTGGCTATTCGTCCGCGAGACTCGGAGGGTCATAGACGTGGGTTCCCAGGCAGATGCCTTGCTTCTCGACTTCCTCAAGGTGTTTCAGTTTCTACCAGTCATTTAATGAACAAAGTAACAGCATATGAACTATCAGACCAATTGTGTGATTGGATTGAAGAGTCCCTAGATAACAGAACGCAGCATGTCATTTTCAATGTAGAGAAGTCTTCTGAAGTAGGAGTGATGTCAGGTGTGCCACAGGGGAGTGTCTTGGGACCATTGCTATTTACTATATACATATATATAAATGACCTTGTTTATAACATTGGATGTTCACTAAGGCTTTTTGCGGATGACGCTGTAGTATATCGAGATGTTATAACAATGGAAAATTGTATTGAAATGCAAGAGGATCTCCAACAAATTGATGGTTGGTTGACCAAAAACATTTCTGTATGGCTTACTGTTCATTGTGGACTGAATGCTGTTCTGAGAATCTCTTGGGTAATAGTGACTGGATCGTGGTACCCATGTATAGAAAATTGATACCTTTTTGAGTTCTGTAAGATTGTTGACTGCTTTACCTTAAGATGTATGTGTTCAGCTGCCAAAGCCAAAAGAAACCTATTCACATTGATGATCCATAAAATAGAAATAGGCACAGTGGTCAGTAAAATTAACACACACTATATTATCAGCAGACACCTATGTCTGCAAATGGCACTTCATAAATTTTGGTGTATGATACTTAGTGTGGAATTTGCATTAGGTGTCCAGCCGATTAGTGGACAATTATTGCTGCTGATAGCACTAAAACTTCAACAAGGAACACTTGTGTCATTTGAACCTTAGGAGCTAAGAGGTTTATCATCTGTTTTGTTGACATTATGTGAAATGCCTCAACCAGTAAGAAGTTGCTGAATATCAGTGTAGGGAATGCCATTGTGCATTAGGATTCTCCATGGTCTTTCTCTTTAGCCTTGTTCCCACACATGCCGGGTCGGCTTTGTTAAATCCACATTTGGCGTGTTAATATTTATGGGGTGACCGAATACCATTCCTATCGCCTCTCTATGCCCTTTAGGAGGAAATGCGTACCCCAAATGTCTGTATTTAGTGTTATGTGTACGAAACTATGAACTGTTGTGAAATGTTTGCAAATCTTGTAACTGAGGTGGTATTTGTGTACCAGCCCAGTATACACCTAGGGGGTTGTGGAAAACTGCCTAAAAACCACATCCAGGCTGACTGGCACTCTGACCTCCTCTATTATTTTGCCGGGTGGATTCGAACTGGGGCCGGTACCCCTCCCCATCTCAAAAACCGGTGCATTAGACCATATGGCTAACTGAGCAGGTTTTAGGATTTTCCACTGGACGTAATGAAATGATAGTATAATCAACAAAAATAATATTGGAAGTTAAGACTTCCTTTAAGAGAGGAATATGGACTGTAGTTCTGTACATAAAGTCAGAAGGAGCACAGTTCTTGTGGTGTTAAGTAATTTAATTAATATTTATTATAGTGATGTTATACTTCAAGCACTCGAGGGTTCTAGCTGGAAAGCTAACTTGGATAGCAATCCGATGAGAGAGTGTTGGGGAGATGATAGTGAATATGGCATTCAGTTTTGAATCTGTCTTTACACAATTTTTCAACCAATGCTTCAGTCTGTATACAGCTATCACGGATGTTTATATCTTGTAAGTAGTCTCCAAATCATTTCATTTGTTTCGTACTCATTCAGGTATTGAAATATTACTGAAATTAATTAGTTCTTCTGGATAATCATATGCGCAAAACAAAAATGGCAATACTGAACTACCTGATACTACATTGTCTGCATTCACTCTGATGTCATTGGCAGGGACATACTAAATGGGAAAAGAAAGCATAAAACAGCATTCGAAAACACACAACACCACTCGTAAAATAAAAATTCCCATTAACATGATGAAACATTCCTTTTCAATTGTGTTCTGCCAAGCAGTTCCCATTTCCCATGCCAAATCCCGACATATACCCACACATTCCAAATCCTCCCTGTACCGCCAGTAACCATCCACCAAAGAGTGCTCCCCTTGTCACCCAGTACTACTCTGGACTCAAACAACTAAATTCCATCCTTTTCCAAGGTTTTGATTTTCTGCCCTCATGTCCAGAAACGAGACATCCTGCCCAAGATCTGTCCCACCCCTCCTAAAGTGGTGTTCCGTTGCCCTCCCAACCTCGATAGCATCGTAGTCCCCAATGCCACCCTGAAACCCAGCCCACTGCCACAGTGATCATATCATTAAAAATAAAAATAAAGTTCTAACAAAATGTCAGTTTGGTTTTCAAAAAAGCTTTTTAACTGAAAATGCTATATATACCTTCACTGATGAAATATTAAATGCTTTGAATAACTGGACATCACTAGTTGGGATTTTTTGTGATCTCTCAAAGGCTTCTGATTGTGTAAATCAGATAAGCTTAAGTATTCGGTATGAGTGGGACAGTGCACAAATGGTTTAAATCATACTTAACTGGAAGAGTGCAGAAAGTTGAAATAAGCAGTTCACATGATATAGATGAAACAATTGATTCTTCTAACTGGGGAGTTATCAAAAATGGGGTCCCACAAGGTTCGGTCTTGGGTCCTTTGCTGTTCTTAATATATATTAATGACTTGCCATTCTACATTCATGAAGATGCTAAGCTAGTACTTTTTGCTGATGATAAAAGTATAGTTATCACACCTGACAAACAGGAATTAACTGATGAAATTGTAAATGATATCTTCCAGAAAGTTATTAAGTGCTTCTCTACAAATGGACTCTCATTAAACTTTGATAAAACCCAGTATATACAGTTTCATACAGTAAATGGCATGACACCATTAATAAATGTAGACTTTGAACATAAATCTGTAGCTAAGGTAGAATATTCAAAATTTTTAGGTGTTTGCATTGACAAGTGACTGAATTGGAAGAAACATATTGAAGATCTCCTGAAACGTCTGAGTTCAGCTACTTATGCTATCAGAGTCATTGCAAAATTTGGTAATATACATCTCAGTAAATTAGCTTACAATGCCTATTTTCATTAACTGCTTTTATATGGGATCATATTCTGAGGCAGTTCAACATTAAGTAAAAAAGTATTCATTGCACAAAAGTGTGTAATCAGAATAATTGCTAGAGCCCACCCAAGAGCATCCTGCAGACATTTATTTAGGGATCTAGGGATACTCACTGTAGCTTCACAATATATATATATTCACTCATGAAATTTGTTATTAACAATCTGACCCAATTCAAAAGTAACAGCAGTGTGCATAGCTACAACACTAGGAGAAAGGATGATATTCACTATTCAAGGTTAAATCTAACTTGGCTCAGAAAGGGGTGAATTATGCTGCCACAAAAGTCTTTGGTCACTTATCAAGTAGCATCAAAAGTCTGACAGATAGCCACCTAGTATTTAAAAAGAAATTAAAGGAATTTCTGAACAGCAACTCTTTCTACAATGTAGATGAATTTTTAGATAAAACTTCAAAAAAATCAAATAAAATAATCAATATTTTAAGATTTTATTTATTTGTCAAGTATAGACATTATTTACTAAACTGACACGTTCCACATCATTATAAAATGTCTTATATATGATCTATGGAACAAGTATTAATCTAATCTAATTGTGAGAGACCCCGCTGCAAGACCTGTCCAATCCATCCACCCAGCACTTCCTATTCCAGTCCTGTCACAGGCTTATCCTACCCTATCACAGACCAGGCCACCTGTGATAGCAGCCAAGCAATTTACCAGCTGTGCTGCAAGCACTGCACAGCTTTTTATATTGACATGACGACAAACCAGCTGTCCATTAGGATGAATGGCCACTGCCAAACTGTGACCAAAAACAAGGTGGGCCATCCTGTGGCACAACATACTGCAGAGCATATGCTTGATTTCAATGGCTCCTTCACAACCCGGACTATCTAGATCCTCCCACCCACCACCAGCTTTTCTGAACTGCACAGATGGCAGTTATCCTTACAGTACATTCTCCAATCCAAAATTATCCAGGCCTCATCTTAAAACGAAAACTTCCCTTTTTTCCGCACCCTATAGTTCCCACCTCTCTATCCAAAATCTCTAGTTTCAGTACTACGTGTGCGCGCATGCATTCATTTTATTTTATTTTCCTTCACTCAACCGCCTTCCCATTCCATCTCTAAGCTTCATCTCATTCCTCCCATCTAATACGTACATACTCTAAAAGGCTGCGCTGTATCCATCCCCACCATGGTGTCGCAACCTTCCTATACCCCCTCCTCTCCTCTCCCCTCTTTCCACACCACAGAGCGTGATTCGAAGTGCGGCAGCTGGATGTGATGATTGTATGACTATGTTGTGTGCCTGTGTGATTGTGTGACTGTTCCTATTTCTGAAGAAGCCCATGCCCATAGCTGAAAGTGTTGTATGTGTGTGCCTTTTTTATGCGCCTGTCACGGCTTATCGTCAAGACTTTGCAGCGAGCTGTAAACTGTCCTATTACTATATTGTTAAAACAAAAAACTCATGTTTCTACCTTAAATTGATGTAGAATTAAGTTTTTTTTTCCGTGGATATGTTTTTATTCCAGGAACTTCAGACGCACATCTGTCACACAGCAAGTGGTAGCAGAGTGCTTCTTCACTCTTGTATATTCCCATTTTTGTCCCTGCACACAGTATGTGCTCTCTTAGTTATTTTAAAGTTACAATCATCATCCGTTGGAAAAGACACTATAAAAGTAACAAGGAATATGCTGTTGAAACTACAATATATTACTGCCTCTTAAAAAATTTTCATTATTAGCATTTTGTATTCAGAAAATTTCGGACATAAAAATAAAATACCTGTTTCAGTCAAGAAACATTGGTGCCGTCATAGATATTAATTTCTTACATAACTCTGCTTTTTCAGTCTTTGCTTGAGGAAGAAAGAGCTCGTCTTATGTAATAATTGCTAGCATCCATTAAATAATGAATTTAAATTTAAATAATGAAGTTAAATTTTTTCCAGTCACTTAAAAATACTTTTGGGAACTTAGTTGGTGTCAGGCTTTAATCTCCAACCCATGTTTTACAATGTCTTATTTATGAGTGTCAACATACAAAGTAATTTTAATACAGAATTTAATTGAAAGTCCCACCAATGTATTCCATGAGAGAATTAAGAGACAGATGGGTAAAAACAAAATCCATGCAATATGACAATACCTTGTAAAATACTGTTGCATTCAAATCAACCTTTACTAGTTGGTAGCTATGCAACATATTACTTAAGTGGTACAGCCACTTTCTAATGTAGTAACACCTCAACAAAATGTTATAGAAAATTTAAAAGAACTTGTCAGTGTAGTGATCTCATATTCAGTCTCTCTTATTTTATAGCGGTGATGAAAAGCTTAATGTAATGAAAAAGTGCCATCTGATCAAACCATAATGTTGCTCTATATCACTGATGTAACTAATTGTCCTTTGTAAAATTAATGTTTTTATCCAGTATCAGTAAAAGGACTGAAATTCCCTCAGAATGCAAAAAGAATTCAAAAAAGAAAATAGAAAAGACTCAAACTGCTATAGAGGCATTAGTCAACTTTACAAAGAGCTGCTTATTTGGCAAGATAATGTCTGAAAATTTTTTACGAAATGTTGGCCACTGGATTGTGTAAGACCAGAGCGGCTTTAGGCATAAAAGATCATGTCCAGATAACCTATTTATTTTGCGACAACTAATGGAGAAATTTATAGCAGTAGGGAAGGAGCTACACATTGCCTTTGTAGATTTAGCAAAAGCTTATGATACAGTCCCTACATTTAAGCTGTGGGAAGCTATGAAAGATATAGACATGGATGATCACCTTCTACACATTAGTATTGAAATGTACAGAGATAATGTAGTACAGATTAAACAAAGTTCAAAGTTATCAGAACCTATCAATGTCACTAAAGGTTTGTGACAAGGTTGCAGTATGTCACCCATCTTATTCAAGTTATATGTAGAAGTGGCTCTCTGAAATTAGAAGAGGAGCTGCAGAGGAATGGGACTCACTATCAACAATGTACAAATATTTTCACTAAGTTTTGCTTGTGATCAAGCCATTATAACACAAGATGATTATGACCTTGAGTTCATGATACGACGATTATATCATGAATACAACTAATGGGGGCTACAAATAAGTCTAACAAAAACAGAGTATCTTGTGGTGAATAGTGATGCTAAATTTGAAGTAAACATCAATGACGAAGCAGTTATGGGACAGGAAGAGAAATTTAAATATCTTGGGGCACATATTGATAAAAATGAATTGGCCTACAAAGAAGTAAAATACAGAATACAGCAAAGCAGAAAGGTGTTGGGATGTAGGAATTCTTTTTAGTGAGATAAGAATATTTCCAATAATAATAATAATATGAAAAAGAGTAGATAAGATAATGGTTGAATCAGTGCTATGCTATGGATCAGAACTATGGATATTAAATTCGGATCTCAAAAGAAGATTAATAGCTGTGGAAATGGACTATTTGCATAGGAGTGCCAGACTATCAAGAATCGAAAGATCAACTAATGATGATGTAAGAGCTATAATGAAGACATATGATACAGTGCTAGAATTGCAAGAAAATTGTTGAAATGCTATGGACATATGATAATGCCAGATTATCGGTCGCCAAAGAAGGTTTATGAATGGAAAGCACCTGGCAGACATAAGTGCAGGAGACCACGACGTTCTTGGAGAGACCAGATAAATGGAGTAATGAAACATCGCGACATCGACAAGGAAGATGCACTGGATAAACAGGCTTGGCGGAGAATAACAGGAATACAACAAGATGTTGTTATTAATTAATCTTTGTATTGATTAATCCGGTAATAATAATAATCCAGTATCAGTCAAAAAGCTTGTCAGTTTTTATTTCATACTGTTAGAGATCATTTGAAATATCAAGAAAATATAATAAATAATCGGTGAAAATGTCAGTGGAATAAGTTGGGCTTCATTGCCTGGAAACAGTGGCCATGGATGTGAGAGTTGCATCAGGTACAAAGGAGGACACTATCAAAAAGTTTAAATATTTTGGCAGTCTTTTCCTTGCTGTCTGTTTGCCACTATACACCACATCTGTGTAGTGAATAGGAAAGATATTTGGAGCATTATTTAGGAATGGAGAACATTAAAAAATAAACAGCTTTAAAGCTCTAATTTCACCATTCTGCAATGAACAGGATTACAATTAGCACTCTTATTATAGTGTACTTGTTGGTGACTGCATACTAATGATTGAAGATTCCCAGTGTGAAGGTCAAATGCGATATAAGACGCAAATCATGCAAGTGCGCTAATGTATCACACTGTGTGTTGGGCGTGCCTACCTCTAACTTGTCCACCACTCCTGTTCATAGCTTCTGCCTCGAGCTCCCAGCACACTGCATGTGCAACCGATTGAAATGAAGTCACAAGTAAACACTATGTCAACTGGGTCAAAGTGAATCAGCCAGTTTTCACAAGTTTGTTTGGCACTGTTTCCTTGTCTAGGGGCTGACTGATCATTCCTCGCTTTAATGCCCAAATAAAAATAAAGTTCACTCATAAATACACAGAACAGTTGAATTAATTAAAAACAACGTTCACTACAAGGCAAGCCTACATAAATTATAGTCACTCACAGGTGTTTGCATTTCACAAATACTGATTTATTCAGTTTGGGCTTACACAATTCTTGTCCCAAAAATTTTCATGAAAATCTATTGTCCAGTTCATAATGGAGTATAAACAAGAAACACCAAATCTCTAACTTCACTTTCATAATTTCAAGAAAACGCACAACTCCAAAACTGCCTCTGTGTGAGAATTCAAAACTGGAACCTGTGTACCTAATCTCAAGAAGAGTCAGTCCAAATTGTACCTAACTTCACATAAATCGCGAAGTTTGTCTTCACAATCGGAAAAAGTTTCTAAGTGTCAAATAGATTCGTATGAACACCAAAATATAATCCTCAAGTTGGATAACCTGATGACTTTCTTCACACAGAATTTTTCTAAGTGAAGGCCCACAACAGCAAAACATTTCTAAGTTCTCGAACTCAGATTTCATCGAAGTTCCACTACGACCAAGGCAACACTTAGAATAATTTTCATAGTGGACAAGAGCAGACCAGAACCTCACCATTGTTGGATCAAGACTGACTTCAATATGGCAGCAACCCTCTTTTATTCTCTCGGCCGAGCTGGACTTTTTTTTTTTTTTTTTTTTTTTTTTTTTTTTTTTTTTTTTTTTTTTTTTTTTTAACTTTAAATTGGACTTACTTAATAAAAGTAAAACATCAATATAATAAGAAATTTTATAAGCTTCACAGCTCTTACCTACATTTAGTGATTTTTAAACTAAGTATTTTTCATTTAATAGTTTGCATCTTTCATTACCACCTATGTTAATAAACATAAATTGTTATATTACATGCTATACATTTATTCCTAATGCTCAAACATTACATGTACTAACTATTTATACATGCAGATTGGTTCCTTGGTTTGAAAGTAGGTGGCTAAAACCCCACTTACACCGAAGCGAACACAAGTGAACAAGCAGCAGCGAACAAGAATTCGCTCTGGTGTAAACGCTATTCGCACAGTGTTTGGTCACGCTCGGCTCGCATTCGCAGGTGTTCGCTTGTGATCGGCTGGGTGTCTGTTTCAGGGCAAACCATCAAAGGAAGTTCACGTCCTCTCCGCTTCGGCGCTAGCGTATGCGACAAACTGCGTAAGCTCGCCTTGTGACAGTGTGCTTTTTTCTCTTCCGTTCGCTCCGGGGTAAATGCTTATTCGCAAGTACAAGCCAATGCTTGTGCCCACAGGCGAATTCCTGGCAAATGCGCATTCGCCTGTGTTCGCTTCGGTGTAAACGGGGCTTAAACGGCCACCACAGTACCGGTTTTCAACCTTGCCATTTCTGTTCGTGGTCCGGGTCTTGACAGTGACGTCAGTCGGCTGCATGGGCCATTCCATGGCCCTGGGTTTCGCCTACTTCAGTTAACATGGATCGCGTCCAAACACTTTCACATTCAACACAGCTCCAAAGTAGGGGCTGTATCGTCATAATGCCCCCACTTGCGACTTGATTTACACAGTGAATATAGTTGCAAGTAGCACCAAAACACACAATTTAAAAATTATGAACCTCTTTCTCTTATAAATGAAGAACTCAAAGAAATACAATTTCATTTTTACTGTCAACCTATATGGCAGTACACTGTTACAAACACTCTCTCAAATATAACAATCTACAACACTGTTTAAACATTTTGCATAGCATATAAAACAACAAGAAATTTGCAAATAACCCAGAAAGAATAAAAGTTACTTCATAAAACCACCAAAAAGTCATTTTATATTTCTAGATGACAGTTCCAGCACTTGCATATGCACTGATACTTTTGTCGCCCTTTTTTTCTTTTACAGTGTAGCACTCATAATTGTTAAAGTGATGCAGCTCTTTTTATAGGCATGAATTGAAACTCTCGTGCCACCCAGTATGCATGGCACTGACAAAAATAAAAAATCAAACAGATCACATTAATTTTCTGAGCACCAGAGATAGGTCAAAATTTACCTCCACCCCCTCAGCCAGATCAAAGATTTGTGACTATTGCATAGAGGCAAGACGTCCCAAGTCATACCAATGCCACAATGTTGATTGTTACTCATATGAACGCATGTTTATACCTATGCAGACGTGTATACACTCAAAGTTAATCAAAGAGCTGATCAGGTTCCTTAGAAAGCAACAGCAACCAACTGGTCAACCTTTTCCTAAGTACCGGTCTAGTGCATTTTGCAGGTATTTGAACATCTTTTTGCAATCTGCACTTGATTACTCAAAAATTTCTTTCGTCTACAGGACCCCCTCCAAAATACATCAGACAACAAAACATATATATTTACCCATCAAAATACTTAAATCTAAGACCTATAAAGTTCATGCTGCAAATGATACTGGCTGATTGTACAGCTTTAGCTCAGTTACATTTCTGAGACCCAGTGGTTTCTTGGACTTGGGGTACTCCAACCAATAAGCGTTGAGATGTGGGCACTCTGCCACAATAGAAGGTCCATGATATAATTCAAATAGTTTCTTAATTTCCCATGTATATTGCTGGATCATTCCTTGGTCTTTACGAGCACTAAGTCATTCACATTGAATTTGACAGGTTTGTACCTAGAGTTGTGCCTATTCTTATGCTGAGCCACAATGTTAGCCATCTGCTCACTCACCAATTTTACCCAGGAATCTGTGTAATCTGGACTCCAGATGGGTAGTCTATGATTTCATCTATTAAATTCGCTGCTTTCTATTTCATCACCACCTCGTATGGCGTAAATCCAGTTGCAGCGTTCTTAATGCTGTTCATCACATCCTCAAATAAGGCAATGTGTTCAGCCCACGACTCGTGTTTGTTCCTACATTATGTCCAGCACAACTGCCCCAGCTCACACATGTAATGTTCGGCAGGGTTGCTTGTGGGGTGGTACACAGAAATTTTTATGTGCTTGATATTTGACTGTTGCAGGAAATCCTCCCATATCTTAGAAATAAATTGGGACCTGTTATCTGAAAGTAAAGCCCTAGGTTTGACATGCTTTTTGAAATAATAAAGTTCCGACTTGCGGATTATTGTTTTGCTGGTAGCCTTCTTCATACCATACAATCTTAGGTACTTTGAGAATACATGCACCACAAGCAACACACATTTCTGACCACCTCTACCAGTTGGTAATGGACCGAAAATGTCAATTGGCAACAGTATTGCAACTGCTGCCTTACTCTCCTATACATATTATTGAACAAGACAGTCTTTCAGAATTTCCAGACATTTCTGGGGTCCATAATGACCATGACTCAACTGAATATAGTTTGAGTGTGCGGACATGCTCGTCTGGCCAACATACCCACCACTTGACCTTGTCTATTCGAAACAAAACCCCTTTATAAATTTTGTAATATTTATCCAGTTTCTCATGTCCCTTTGTGCCTAGACTAGTCTTTACTAACTGAAGGTTGGGATCAGTATTTTGTATCCTTCTCATGTCTTTACATATACTCCTAATCATCTTCATCTACACCCTTCATGTACATCATTTGGAATTCTGTACCTTCTCCCTCATTCACATTAATTTCCTCCCCTCCTATAGGCAAATGTGACAAAGCATCAGCCACTGTGGTCTCCATTTCCTTTGTACACTCAATTTTGTACTGAAACTGTTGTAGGATCAATGCCCACCTTGCTAGTCTACAGTTTAGCAGTTTGCACTCTTTAAGATAACTAAATGCCTTGTAGTCGGTTATGACAATGACTTCATGACCTTCCAAGTAAACTCTGAACTTCAAAATCCCCATCTATGGCCAACAGCTGTTTTTCAGAGATGCCATATCCTCATTCATGCTTCGACAGAACTCTACTGGCAAATGAGATACTTCTATGCTCAATTTCTCCATCCACCTCTTTCCTCTTAAACAGTTCAACACCTATACCATTGTCCGAGCTATCTGTGACTAGGTAGAATGGCACTGACATATCTGGATAGTAAAGTAAATTGCTATTGCACAAGCTCTCTCTTATTTTCTCAAAATATGTATCACATTTGTTTGTCCACACCCATGAAACATTTTTCTTTAGCAATCTGGACAAATTTGGAGAATTAGTACTTTGATCATTTATGTACTTTTGGTAGAAACTGGCCATTCTGAGAAGCCATTTCAGTTGCTTACAGCTCCCCAGTCTTGGACACTCAGCTATTGCTTTGATTTTTTTCTTTGTTGGGTGCAAGCCCCTCTGATGATAATACATGACCTAGAAAATTTCTCAGCTTTGACAAACTCTCATTTCTTTAATTTTACAGTCATGCCTCCTTCAAGGAAAGCTGTAAACACATCTTGTAACAGGCCATAGTGCTCTCTCCAAGTGGCCGTAGCAAGCAAAATGTCATCAACATAAACGGTACGTCTCCTCATTAACTCATCCCCCAGTACATAGTTTAAAGCCCTTATGGTTACAGCAACCGATATGCATAAGCCAAATGGGACTACTTTATATTGGTATGCTCTACCTTCAAATAGAAAAGCAGTGTACTTTCTACAGACAAGGGAACCTGCCAAAATCTGGCTGTAAGGACCATACTGGTCACAAGTTTTACATTGTTAAAACCCTGTATCAATTCATCGATATTTTCTGGGTGGTCAGTTTCTGGTACAATTATTTTATTCAATCTCACAGATTTGTCCTTCTTAACTACCACCATACGAATACTATATTCACTTCAACACCTTTCAATTACTTCCCAGTCAAGTGTATGTTGTAGTTCTGTGCTAACAGACTCATTCGGACATAGCAACAGAATATGGTTTAGCATTAATAGGCTCATGCGGCCTTACCCTAATGGTATATTCATAGTCTCACTTTACCAGGTTTTTCAGAAAATACGTCCTTATTTTTGGTCAATAAGTGAAATAACTCTTCCCTAGCACTGCCTTTCTTTGCTCTCTCCTTAATCTCTACCTTGTCCATTGTATACTGAGCTACTTGCAAGTTTGCCATTAAACTTTTATCATCCCCTGCACTTTTAAATTTTACCCTATTCATGTGCCCCCATACATTTAACTTCAAAACATGAGTCCTACAATCAATTTAGCCTCATTTTTATTGAGAAAATCAATCCCAAACACCAGATTCAGACTGAGGTTTTTGATTACCACGAAAGTTCAGCTAAACACTTCCCCATCAATGTTTAAATCTAATACAGCCTCCTTACTCACTGGCTTGCTGTAATGCCTGTAGCATGCTTTATTCTAACCCCTGTAACTGGAAATTCCACTGTCTTTACAGTCTTAATCTGCTGATAAAAATCCTCTGTGATTCCACTGATAGAGCTCCCAGTGTCTATTGGAGCTGTCTCACAAACCCCTTCTATTTTAACATCTATTATTGGTTGCACATTTTCAACGTGTTGGTGCTCTAACTCAGCTTCATACAAAAGATCTTCCTCAATCATACACACACAGTTCTGTTCAGTAATGCACACCTGTTCCGTACTATATGGTTCTATCTCAACATCTCCTGAAAATATTAATTCAACAGCCTTCTGAAAGTTCTCATCCCTTACACCCAAGGCCCCCTATCTTTCTGGCAAATCTGAATTTCTCCTTCTCCCATGTCTTTTAAGTCTAGATTTTGAATATACTTGGCAAAATGAATCCCATCACCTGCATCAAAATCACATTCATCCTTCATCATCCACTCTGTATTTAAATTTACCTTATTCATACATTCATATTACTCATTATTGTATATTATAAAGTTCTGAACTTCACTAATTTCATCCCCATTTTTCATTTGTGTATTTATAGCATCCACAACAAAATTATCATTTCCCCTTAAATCATCAAACTCCTCATACCCATTAATTGTTTGCAACAGCATCATAATATTCCTACTTCCTTTCATATAACTCCCCTAACCTATGCACATAATCATGCTTATCTGCTGACCACTGATCTGGTGAACATTTTTGCATCCACTTAGCTCTCTCTACCCAATCACTCAACTCAAAATCACATTCTTATCTCTCTACTGCTCATTGCCTAAACACTCCAGTTCACAATTTTACATTTCAATAACAGACATATTTAGTTTCATTGATTTAGAATCAGCTTTTACAGCATTACCACTATTGGCACTTTTACATCCGAGACTACAACCACAATTATTATAGACATCTTTACTGGCCTGAGTATTCTCAGAAACACAATTATTACAAATTACAACAGTTGCAGGTACCATTGCCTCAACAAAAACACCTGTTTCAATCACTGTAGCCTTACCACCACCAATACCATCAATAAAGACACTGGATTTAGCCACAATGGCTTGAACACGTTAACATTTGTATCCACTGCATTTGTTTCAACTCTACCCACAATATCATTACACCTGTCCACACACACACAGAAGCCAAGCCAATTTTACTACCATCAACATCTACGTTATTTGAACTTCTTTCAAATAGACTGTTGACAGTCACATCTACTTTAGTAACCCTGTCTTCTCTAAATTTTCTCCTATTTGCATTCCTTTTGTCATGCTGTACAAACCACCACCCAATCAAATCTTCATTCCCGAGAATTGTATCCATGTGACACATTCTTTCCTGTACTGTTTCTCTGCATTCATTCTGTTCATCTAAATTTCTCTGTGACCCTCTGCTGCCCTGGTTATTCCTCCAATCTTCATTTTAAATTCCGATACCTTTTATGTCCTCGTTGATGATTTCCCCAATCTTTGTACTTTTCATTTTCATGCTCCCTAGGACTGTTTGCCTGAGCATTCCCCCCATAAATATTTCTGTGTGGTAATGCCCTATCCAT